>VZTT01033970.1:14415-27875 GCA_013400855.1 Buphagus erythrorhynchus | reverse complement strand
TGTTTTTTTTTTTTTGTTTGTTTGTTTTGGTTTTTTTTTGTTTTTCTTTTTGTTTTTTTGTCCCTCCACTTCTTTTTTTTTGTGTCTGCTGTCTTTCTTTGTGTGCACCCACTTTTTTTTTTGTATCCTTTTTTGTGTCCCTCTTTAAGTCCCCCCTTTTTTTCATGTCCCCCTTTTTTATGTCGCTCCTTTTTTTGCCTTTTTCTTTGCCTCTGTTTCTTTCGTCCTCTCCTTTTCCCCCCTTTTTTGCCCCCTCTTTTTTCTTTAATCCTTCCCCCTTCCCCCTCTTTTCCCCCTTAATTTTCGTGTCGCAGTTGTTTGTGTTTATTTATTTACTTATTTCGCTCCTCTCCCCTTGCTCATCCTTGTTCCCCTCCTCCCCTCCCATCCCATTTCCCTCTCCCTGTCCCGCCGTGCGCAGTTTCGGTTTCCTGCGGGAGCAGCGGCGGCGGTAGCGGCTTCCGGGAATCGGCGCTGCCGGCCGCGGCCGCGGGAAGGCGCTGGTGCGCCGGGGCTGGGGCCAGGGCCGGATCCGGATTCAGGGCCGGGACCGGGGCGTGAGTCAGGGGCAGGGATGGTCGGAAATTCCAGCCGCCCTGCCGAGAATCCCCGTCCTCGCCGGGAAAACCCACCCAGGGCACCGGGCTGCTCCTGCCCTGATCCCCGGAGGGGGCTCAGGCACCCGCTCGATCCGATAACCCCTCGCCGAGCGCGGAGAAGGAAACCAGAATTGCTCTCTGGAATGAGTAATGCTGCTCGCCGAGTCAATTAAAGCGTGAAAGGGAAGTATTAAAGGTTAATTGAAGTTAGTGTTGTTTCACATTAAGAGTATGCTGTTTTCCCTGGCCATGCTAGAAAAGATGATTTATATATAAAATAGAAAAATTACATAAAATATTGTATATCAATTATATAACGGGTATGTTATTTATTATACATTATATTTTTAAAATATAGTCGAGAGTCCCCCGGAATATTAGCATACACTATATATAAAATATATATTACATTTAAAGTAAAATAAATAATTATACATAATTCAAATACGTATTTGTATTATCTATATGTTTTTTTTCCTCTGGGCATAATAGCAAAGATGATTTTTTTGAACTTTCTATATAAAGTCATAGGTAATATTAAAGTGCAGCTGAAGCAGTTCTTCCCTGAAGCAGGATCCATGTGGGTCGGAGGGCAGGTGTCTGCAGTGATTTGGGGGTACAGAGACCCAGACAGAGCTCCCAGTATCTTTAGAGTTCTAAAGTTCCTTTTTTTTTTTTGCTGACCCTGAGCTCGTCTTGCTGAACTTGAGCTCGCCTTGCTGAATCGTGCTAGCAATGTGGTTCAGTTTCTTCTCGTGGATAGTTTCATCACGCCCTTTTCAGGCTTTGCACACTCGTTTCTCCTCACCATTCCTAGGTGTTTTCCACGCCTCGCTGTAGCTGGAGCCAAATCAGCTCATTCCTTTTTCTCTGCCTTTTGGCCCCTCTCAAAATGCACGCTCTGAATCCAGGGAAACCTGTCCAGGGAACTTCCCTGTGAGCAACTGCCTGCCTGGATTTAACTTGTATGTGGCTGCACAAGGGGTTAAACCGCTCTGCTGATGTCGCCTTGTTCTTTAGGCAAGGACTTTTGGGCTATCGCCTCCTTCCTGCTCCAGTGAAAACCGAGGCAAAGGGTTCATACGGATGAGCCCGGCGGATTGTGTCCCACAGAGATTGCCTTTCTCTGGGTGTCACTGGGGACAAAGATTGCTGTGAAGATGTGCTGAGCACGAAGGGGACTTGGGCTCATCTCAGGAATCGCAATCACTGCGAAATGCGGGACTTGAATCGAACGAAGGAGCTCTGCGCACCAGAAGGAAGGAAAGCCCTGTCTAAGATTTTTCCTGGCCAAAAGCTCTCCCGGCAGCTGTATCGAGCATTTCTGGTCTCCTGTTGCCACCTGCCGTCAGCCGCCCACTGCCGCCTCCACTCCTATGCAGAGGCTATTCTGCTTTGAGGATTGAGCTGGAGCAGAGTAAAGCGTCTGACAAATCAACGTCTGTACAAACAACTTATTAATAATAATTTTGCTGATTAACACTTGTTTCACCAGGAATTGTTCCTACTTTGCCCACCTTATGGAGCAATACTGTGAAAAACTGTATTTTTCCTTCATAAAAGTTGGATAACTCTAGAAAACACTGGGAAAATCAGCATGTGGCAAGAAAATGTTTTGTTTCTGCACATTTGTTCTGTTATCACAGAATTATCACCTGCCTTTCCCCAGGTGTTCCCGAGGATGCCCCTGAAAAAGGAGCAGGGACGCTGACATGTATCGGGACATGTCTGACACAGGAGTCTGGAACACATTAAATCAAACTCCTGGCAACACTGTGACAAGTGCCTTGCTCATCTGCTTAGCTTTTTTTTTTTTTTTTTCACTATGTCAGAATTGGTAGATTTTGGAAGAAGCTTCTCCTGTGATCAGAAAGTCACTGGTGGAAGCCACCTCTCACTCTGACCAAAAATCTCTTCTCAATTTTGTTCTAATTTCTTTCTTTTATATATATATAATAAAGAAATTAATTTATGCTGGGATATTTATAGAAAAAAATGCAAACATCATCCAGGGAGCTAGAGAGAACATGTGAGCTCAGCTCTGTTACAGAGGTGGGTACCTTAATGGACTCTCTGATTTTTAATTCATGCATCATTAGAAATAGCTTTCAGCAATACATTTGCTCACTCACCTCAAAGATCTAATTCTCCTGACTGATAACAAGATTTCCTGAAGTGTGGGAATAGCTTGGAAGAAATTTGAGGGGAAAGGGGGGGAAGAAAGGCAGAGACAAAACAATTATTCACTTAATTAAAAGTAGTAAAAACATAGAATAAATATTTTAAAAAATCCCTCTTTTGTCTATAAAATATAACATAACTTAATTGACACAATAGAAGTACTGATCTAAACACTCCTATCCATTAACATTATTAAAAATCCATTAATTCTCTAAGTACTATGTGTTCAGATCCTTACAAATCTTTAGCTGTCAAATTTATACTGATCTACCAAAGCTGCAGGTAGAGTAAAATCCCAGGATGTATTTCTCAGTGCTTATGGAATAAGGAGGTTATGTGAGAGCAGTAAAACATTCCAGTAGAAATCTGACCTTAAACCTTCAAAGTTAGAAGGGTATTCTAATAATTCCCATATTGCTGTCCCTCTCCTGCACTGGCCCAGTCTGGTTTCAAAAATGGCAAAGGGGATATATTCACATCCTATATCATCTGTCATTCAGTGTTGATCGCACAGCAAAGTCTGTGGGGCCAGGTGATGGTTGGATGAGCGGTGCATTGTGAGCCAGCTGCTTCTGTTCACACCCACACCTATTCAGTCTCCCTGTGACTCAGAAATTACCTCTTCATGAGAGACACAGTCTAGCCAGGTCCTTCTATAATCCCCTGCATGATTCGTCTTATCAAGCATTTAAATATTCGTCTCAAAATTCAAATGCCATTTTGCCACCAAATACTTTGAGATGCCAAACATGAATCAGTGCAGTACCACTGAAACTGAAGGTGTGCCCTGCTGAATTTTAATGCAAAGGAGGAACACTTCTTAAACAAGGAAAGATTTTACTGCTCATATAAATTTTCAGTAATTTTAGAAACTTCTAACTCTCCACTCTTGTGTTTTTTAATACTTTTCGGATGAATGTCATCAGCTTTTTTATAAATATTGTTGTGCTCCTTCTTTCTGTATCACATTTCCCCTGAAAAATGAATCAAGAAAATTAAATTGCTTAATATTTAATCATTATTTAGAGCTTTTAATCTCAAAATAATTTTATAAATGATACTTTAAAAAAAAATTGCTTATCACACATATGAATCCTTATTTAAGAGATGGATCAAGCTGAATATTAGAACAAGGGAAGGATATGAACATGAATTAATGCCAGGATTTTTTCTTCCATGTACTAAAAACAAGCCTGTACAGAAGTTACTCTCTTTTGTAGATGTAAAGACACGCTTGTGAATTATAGATCTTATTTTGTTACATCTCTGCTGCATGATCTCTGGCAGACAGCAAATAAATTCCTACCTCTTTTGCCAGGTTTGGCATGAGCCATTGCTTCAGTCTTTCAAAATTCTGGAAAAAAACACTGTATTTTTTCATAGCTGGATTATTTTTCAGCTTTTCTGTTCCTTCGAAGATTGTGCTGATACAATTCACATCCTAAAATGGAAGAAGTAGAAAAATTGAGATACAAGTATCCATAACCACAAGCTACAATGAGTTTCTTAAAAAGCATTGTGAGTTTTGCCCAGCTGCCTGGGTGGCAAATTCATTCTTACTGACTTTTGGGCTTGAGTATGCAAACAACTTAGGCAAGTGTGCTTATCTGCTGTAAACATTTATTTACTCTGCAGACAGAAACCTGGCAAAGGACAGTATCTGCTGGTATGTCTTGTAATGTCCCGATGAAATATGTCATTGTCTGAAGACTCAGCCTTGCCTCTTCTGAAGCCATGTGAAGACTGGTTTGATTTCTCACATCTGCTCCTGTCTCTCCAACTCAAGAGAAAGAAAATGAACTTAAGGCTACTCCAAATATTAACCCATGTGACATCTGACACCTGTGTGCCAGGAGAGATGGGGACAGCAGTCACTCTCTCATTTCCTGGCCCTTGTCCTGTCCCAAAGGTGGCCATGCTGGTCCTTTGCCACAAAGCAGTCACTGGCTTTGGCCTCCAAGACTTTGTGGTCTGGACAAGGCCACCAGAAAGGGGAGAAGGGATGTGGAATGGAAGCCAAGCAAAGAGTGATGGATGATGGTCATGCTTTCCAGTGTGGGGTCATTTTGAAAGAGATCAGCTAAACTCACAAAGAAGGAGAGGACACGACCATCAGCGGCAGGAAGAGATTTAGATGTTATGGGAGAGGAAAGTGATGAAAACTGAAGAAAAACCTAATCACTGAAGATTGGAGGAAATGCAAGCAACTGCTGAAGGTCAGCATTGCAACCATGATGTTCTTTACCAACGTGTATCTCCTGTTAGTCATTCCTGGATGCTGCACGATGAATAAGATCATTCTTTCCCACAGCCATGCTTGGGAAACCACATACTTCTGCCCCTGACAAACAGCAAATGCAGAGACATGGAGGAAGTCTCTGTCACCTCTGGACCCAAACAACAGGTGAGAGGGAAGCTGCTCTTCCCCTCGAAGGACAGCTGGGCACTGGCACAGTGGGTTGTGGTGGTACCACCAGGGACCTCATCAGGAGAAAGGATAAGTGAGCTGCCACCACTGGGCACTGCTGATTCTGTGTCAGAACTTCAGAGCTAAAGCCTCAGCTAGGAAGAGAGCTCCTCCAGACAAGATCCATGGAGAAGTGACAGAGCTGGGAACTTTACATCTAAATTGCAAGGAATGGGCTGGATTGGGATAGAATGGGATGGAAACCCCAACCCTCCTATAGCTAGTTGGGGTCAAAAATGGGAATTATTCTGCTCCTTCAATAAATCAGTGAGTCAGATAACATTCCCACAAATAGCCATCTGTCCACACTATTAGCAGAAGAGCTCTGTGCTGGATGGTAGTCTGTGGAAATCAAGATTCTAGTAGATGCACAGCAAAGAGAAAAGCCTCATGTCTGCATGATGAGGGAGTAATTTAAAGTTATCTGAAAAAGAAAATCTGAGAAGGGGTAGGAGAAATTTATTGGAGATGCAAAAGATGGGAAATGCATAAAGGGGAGTTTGACCTTTAAGACAGACACCCAGTCACGGTGTCCTGTTCAGGGGGCATTAACATCATCCTTCAGAGAAGATGAGGTAATACAACTATTTAATTCCCTAACTGAGGGTAAGGATATAAAAAGCCATTTCTAGAAGTTCACTAAATGAAGTAGACTAAACAGAAGGATTTTTCAGACATACAAGCAGGAAGTGTGAATGAATGTGTTCTTTCCTTTTTAGCTGTATCTCATTCAAACAACTGATTTGGAAAAAAAAAACCTGATTCTATATGTGTGTGTTCTGCAGGAGATTTACAAAAACATAGAACAAGTATAGTTGCTGTCCTTTTATATTACAGCATCTTTTTTTGACTCATCATTTGATTGGTTTTAATAATGTTTTTTATCTAACAACACTTTATATCTTATAATTAATTTTATATCTTATAATAACTACACTGAAAGTAATTGCTCTTAAATACAAATAGAGTATTTTAGGAGACAATTTAAGAACTAAATTTCTAGTGAAGAAATTAATAAAAAAAGTTACTCTTATTTTAAAAAACTTTTACTTACAGCTATATCATTGGGAGTTTCAATCCTCAGATTCTGAAAAAAATATCACATTAATTCAGCCTTTCAAATATCTTCTTCATTAACACTGATAAAAATATAATAGATAAAAGCATAGGTTGTTTTATTTTCAAAATAAGTTAAATGTTCAAGAACAAGAGGATTCAGTGTATTAAATTTTAGATTAGAAAAATAGAAATTTAATTTACCTGAATGTCCTTTGTCATCACCTCACACATTTGCTGTAGTAGTGTCAGTAATTCAGGCATGCTGCTCATCTGGGGAGCAGCAGAGATGCCTGCAGCCAGCAAAAGAAGGTAGAGATGGGTCTTCATCCTGCTGATGTGCTCAGAGAACCTGTAAGTGGTTGTGGACCAGTCCTCTACCATTTAATGGTCTCTACATGGAAATAACTGCTTAGGTTGAATTTTAAAACTGGTTAAAAAAATAAAAAAGAAAACAAAAAGCGCCATTCATTGAGACTTTCTGGAAGAGAAAGGTTCCAGTAAATTTGGTGTTTAACCTTGGGACAGCCTCCTTACCCAATCAGCTTTTCCATGGAAAGTAGGTAGTAAATATATAAGGAGTGGCTTTTCAACTTGAAAATGAGTAAAGCATAGAATGACCCAAAGCATGACCAAGCAGATGCCATCTCCACAGCACTTCTGTAGATATCAAAGCTTCTTTGTTCATGGAGTGTGATCACTGCTAGACAATAGGAAAAAGGCTGCTATAAGAAAAAAACCCCAACACAACCCCATGGAAAATAAGTGGCCCATTGCCTAGAAAGGAAAAATTACAGCACTTGTGCAGTATTGGTGGCAAAATTTTGACAAAATGCAGGTAATCTGTAAGAGTTAATTAATTTACAGCAGGACAAGCCACTGCCCTGAAGCATCAGGGTGGCCCTGGGGATGGGCACAGCAATGTGGCTCTTCTTGCATGGGAAGGAGGGATGCAAGGTGTCTTGAGTGCATCAGCCTGGACCTCATGGGCACAGTCAGTTGATTTTGTATCAGGACAGTGGTCCCCTTACCACCCCATTCTCTGGCCAGGACCTGAGAAAGGGGAAGCCCACCAGGTTTGTGAGGGCACAGTCTAAGGTCTTCAATCATTGAAGGCACTGTGGTGTGTTACTTGGCCAAATCAGCCAATGACTTGTGTTTTCCTCTTTCTGGAAAGCTGGAAAAGCTCCTTTTAAACTTCTTTTTAAAACATATGATGTTATTTTACAGAATTGAATGCAACAACCGTGGTGGCTGCAGTGCAGCCCCGTGTCTGTCGGGCAGGAGCAGATCTGCTGGCTCAACTCATGGGGTCTGATGCCACAGCATTTCAGAGTAAGCATCTCAATATCTGAATACTTTGAATTGGGGAAGTCAAAACTCAGTAGTGGTTATGTGGCTTAGCTCAAGCTAACCTGCAAGCTGGCTGCTGCCTGCTTTGCTCTATCCGTTTGTCGTCTCTAACAAGATGAGGGTTTTTCCACACTTCATGCTTATCTGTCGAACTTTCTCATCATACAGCTCTGAGGATCATATCCTTGTAGGAATGTGGCAAGTAATAAGGAAGAAACTTTTTACAATGAGGAGGTAAAACACTGGCACAGATTATCTGAAAAAGCCTCATCCCTGGAAGTGCAAGACCAAGCTTAGGTGGGGGTCTGAGCAACGTGGTCTAGTGGAAGGTGTCCCTGCTCATGGCAAGGGATTTGGAACTATATGGCTTTAAGGCTCCTTTCAATTCAAACAATTCTGTGATTCTGTGGACTCTGCATCTCTGGGAGATGCAAAGGCAAAGAACCTGCCTTGCACTAACAGTTGCCCTTGGGCTAAATTTGTAAGCCATAAAACTGAAAAGAGCAATACCCACTTTTGCCTCACTGTGTTTTTGGTGTTTCACAGCTTGCTTCCTTTGGTCTCCTTCAAACTCATACTGGTTTGCAGGTAAAGCCTCCTCTCCTCTTTGGCTGGTACCTGGGCTGCACCTGCCAGCCAGGCTGATGTTCAGCCCCACCATTAGAGACCTCTGTGGGCAACTCAGTTTTATCTCAAGGTTTGTTGGAAAGCCTCACTGTTTTCACCTTTTCCTTGGCTGACAGTTGGCCCATCCACTGTAGCATGGTGTTTCCTGTCCCCACTGCAAAAGATTGCCCATGGTGCTGCTGGACATTGCTGTGTCCCCCACCTCAGACCTCCCTACTCTGGGGCTGCTTAGCACAGAGAGCATATCTGTCTCCAATTCCATTCCTGGCCGGCACAACCGCTAGCAGATTTTGTCTCAGGCTTTTTCTTTTCTTCCCTCTCTTGCATTTGGTATTTGTGGCCACTTCTGCAGAATCCCAGCACTGTCCCAGAACTTTGTATGACCTCTATGACTGTTCTTTTCCCCTTGATAAACTTAGTCTGCTGGAGATAATTCCCAGTTCTGAAGAATTCATGGGTATTTTTTGTTAAATGTAACAGTAACATGAGCTAGTCTTTCAGCTTTTCCCAGCTGCAAAGGAACAAGATTGGTCCTTCACTGCTTGCTGTTTTACCACTTTCTCTTCTTGTGACATATTCCAAAATCATTGTACTTTTCAATGCAGGGATTTTTCCTTTTCCTCTTTTCCTTCATTTTTTCCCCTATTTTGCTTGAGGTAACAGAACTGCTCAAGTGCCTTTTTTTCTCTCTAAGCTGAGTCAGTGCCCCTACACAAATCATAGTCCCATCTCCTGAGAGTTTCATTATTGTACAGATGGTTTGGGGTTTTGTTTTTAACATGAATGCAGGGTTAAGAAGTTGAAGGACGATGTAAGAAAAAAATAGGGCAATGTAAGCAACAGATCCTGACCTCAATACTGTAATCTCTGGTACTTACAGTTCTGGAATTTGTCTGATCTGGCATCACAAACACAAAATATAATTGGTAGGAATAGGAATAATAATAAGCAAAGAAAATATTTCAGAAAAAACTCAGGAGATTAGAGTAACAGGTGGCAAGTGGAAATCCACACTGCTGGATTTATCCAAAGTGTCTCTATTTCAGTTTGGAATGATCAGGAGATGGGAGTGAAGTGAATAAATAATCGAATTAGTCAGTTAATTAATGACATTTGATACTAATGAAAAAAGCATTTTGGTGGGAGTCAGGGTGTGATAAATGTTCATATTAGAGCTGGTTTAGGAATATTATTTAAGAAAATAATCAGATGATGCTGAGTATGAAAACAAAGTTGTCCTAAAGGCCGTGCAAGGTGCTGCTGATGCCAGCTGGGATCATCCCAGGCAAGGGCTTCTTTGAGTCAAGAAATGGTGATGATTCCTGCAGGTATTTACCTGCATTAGGTTGATATACTCAGTGAATGCCTTGTAAGAACTGAGCTGCAACTCTTAGTAGGAGCTGGTTTTGCTCTTTCATGAAGATGCATGTGAAGTTACAATGTTTAGGTAAGGTTTCTTTACTGGTGTATGTGAAAAATGCAGCACTGCTATGGTGCAGTAATCTTGTGCCTCTGTAGCCTGCCAGGCTCAAGAAAATGGAAATTTCTGGAAACCAGGGAACAACTTCTGCAGAGATGCTCTGGAATGCTTTCTCCTGTGGTTATGTTTCAATATTTTGTGCTGGGAACTTAGCTTAAAGCAAACCATTTGAAATAGAGTTTTCTCTTATCCTGACAAATTTTCTGATCCTCAAACTCATCCAATCTCCTGGGGTTGTAGAACCTGTTTTAACCTTTAATGATACTCTCACTTCTAACAGACAGTAATGTAGAGAACCCAGGTGAATGCAAAAACCAGGTCACTCGGAGGGAGTAATATTCACCATATTTAATGAATGATTCTTTAGCTTTTTGTTGCCTTCCAGCAGTATGTGTCCCTTGTGAGGGTGGCTGATGCAGCAAGGTACACATGCATGTCTGGATGCTCTAGCAGTGAGCAGAATTCCTGCTTCCTACAAAGGACAGCAAAGATAAATGCCTGGACTTAGTTCTTGCATCCCAAAGTAGCGCTGCTCCTGGAGAATCTCTGTCCCAAAATTGCCCTGATGATTCTTTAAAGGCCAGTTAGAAGCCAGAGAAATTGTGAAATTTAGTGAAGACTGGTTTTGACATAAATTACATGAAATAAAACCTTTTCCTGGGAAATAGGCTGTTGGGAGGAATTTTATTTACAGTTCTGTGACAGTCCGTGGGAGTGACTCCTTTCTGGAAACAATATATGCAATATCTGGCCAGTTTTTTCACAGCTCCCTTTTAGCACTGGACACTGCTGTCGGTGGGGACCTGCCAGATCTTATTCTAAGAGCAGCTTGGCTGAGCTGTTGCACAAAATGGGATGCTTCCTATAGTGAAAAATAAATGCAGAAGGGAAAAGACAAGGAAGGCAACTGTTGCTCAAGACTCAGACAAAATGTGGATGTCATCTGCTGCTTGCTTTCTGCCCTGGGCTGGAGCAAAGGCATAACTACTGGGTGGTCCAGACTGTATGAGAAAGTTTTTAAGCACCATGGGAAATGCCAGTAGAATGGTAGCCAGAATAGTGAAATGTTTAAAAAAACCCCTAACCCATTGTCATATATCTATCTCCCTGAAGTGTCAAGGCAGAAGAACAGTGGTGGGAGGCTTATCGCTTCAGATCTTAGGACTTCCTTCCGGCAGCTTTAGCATCTCTTCTGTTTTCTAAAATCCTTTAGCTTCCCTCATCAGAAAATGAAACTTGTAGGGGCCCAGAAACCTGTGATTATGATTTTTTCAGCCTAAACGCCTCAGTACTTGTCCTTAAGTGTTTTGTTTCTTTGTTTTCTGATTTTTATGGTGGCAGCAATGCACTGTGTTTCAGTTCCCTCAGCATCAGACCCTGCAGCAGGAGCCTGCCTCAGCACCAGGTGCCCTCTGCGAGACCTTCCCGAGACCAGACTCTGCCTAGTTTGGGTGTATTTTTTGCTTATACATCCTGAAAATGAAAGTCTTAAAAGGCTTATCCTCTTTACTCACAGGGTAAACAGCATTGTGTATACTGCATGTGAGTTTTAAAACTTGTATAAGCCAGTTTTGCAACTTTCTCTGCTCTTGTGTGTGCAGCCTTTCCTTGCCAGAGCTCCTAAAAACCTTTTTCATGTGCCTGGATGACTATGGTTTGAAAGACCATCTTTCTTTTCTCATTTGAAATGATGTTTCCATAGGTCGACAGCATGGTAAATGGATAATACACCATGTTTGGCAGCACACTAAAAATCCACACATTAGTGTGCTGCCGCTCAGGCTACTTTAAAATGCTCCCAAGGATTCTAAATTGTTTTATAATTCTGGCACTGCTATTCCTGAAGAGCACAGAGCATAAAACAAGAATTTCAGGTGCTCCAAACTCTGTTAACCTGTGCTAATGCAGGAAGTAAAACACTCCCAGAAGAACAAAATGGAAAGAAAAGAGATTTTGCTGTGTGGATGGACCCACTGCAAGGTAATGAGTTGGAATAGTGAAAGAATGTGCTTTAAATTATGAGCTGAGCTTATACAAAGTTGCATAATTGTAATTAGAGATGTCTTCTGCTTAATTAGTTTATGAAACTCCAGTCTGGTCATCTAAGAACTTAGTAGCATTTCTGTATGCTTGTCTTGTGAGGTTTAGGTTGGTGTGAGTGAGCAGTATTTTCCCCAGTGCAGGTACAGCACATTATAGCTCACACTTTTAGCATATTTTGGAGGGAAAGATGAGTTCTTAGCATGACCTGTGTTAATATTACAGTAACTCAGCAATGGCTGGTTGAAAGGGGTTTTGATTAAGATTATAGAGTTTCTGCAAACTTTGTGGTAAAGTGCTGCCTTTGTTCCTACTTTTCAGTTTTATGCAGAAAGCTGGAGTGAAACATAAAATACTAGAAAAAAGTGATGTTTCCCAGCCTTGCCCAAATTTTAGCAGCTGTACATCATTTACAGTTACTTGTGAGAGCTGATGATGAAGTACTTAAATATCTCCTCTGAATGAGACAGGTTTCCCAGCTTCCTGTGTTTCTCTGGATGCATTTTTGATTCCTTGGGAGCTGAGTCAGAAGGGCCCTGTTTAGAGAAGTGCGTTCTCACGTTTGCTCATACAAAGTTCATTGTTTTGCTCTTGTCTGCTCTTGCTAAACTTCCAGCAGTGACTAACGGTGTGGGCATGGTCTTGTGGGTCAGTGTTCTCCAAGTTTCCTCTTTACCACTCTCTTTGCTTGCTCTGGAGAAGATTTATTAGTTTCCACACTGACTGGATTAGCCACTGTCACACTGCTAATACCAGTGTCTGGATTCATACTGGCTTTTCTCAGTCACCAAGATATTTTTGATGTGCACCCTTTCATTTCTTTTAAAATCTTGTCTATCTGCTACAATCATCACAAACTGGATAGTTCCTTGGACATAACCATGCTCCATTACTTAATCCTATTGTTTATTTCAGTAGAAATGGGCTACAACTTCCCAAGAATACATCTATGCCTAGTATTTTTCACTTGAAAGTTACACAATGTCTAGCTGGGCAGACCTACAAACTGCTTCATGCCCCAAAAGCCAGCTAAGTGAAGCAACTGCCTTTCATTTGGAATTCAAGGAATGCTTCCACACACTAGCACAAGTGTTGTTTTCCTCTGACAGTTCAGGTTCTAGAAAAATGTTGTATTTTTATTTAGGAAAAGTGACTTGTAATCACATTCTTCACTTCATAAAAAATACAGCTTTAGGCAGTCCTGAGAAGAAAAACCAAACAAACCAATCCAGCCTAAATTAGACAACCTTTGCTACCACCACTGTTATCTGTTTGATAATTATCACTGTATTTCTATGGCAATAACTCAGAGACCTGCTCAGGGTTTTGTTTTGGTTTGTCACTGAGCCAACAACACTAATTCGTGACTCTACTACAAAATTTGAAGATACCATGGTTGAAAATAAATTTGGAGTAATATTAAGTTAAATATGATCTGCTTGCACACTAAATATATTAATTAAATAAAGAATGTGTATCATGCACGTATATCACATGAAATTATGTTGTAGAATTACAGGGAAACACATTGTTCTCAAACTTAATTATGCTTATATTTAAAAGACAGCCTTCTCTCCTTTTCATTCCTGCCTTCAGATGATAAATATTTGACAATTTTGTAAGTGCCTGCAGAAGAGCACAGCAATGAATCTGACTC
>VZTT01033970.1:0-14388 GCA_013400855.1 Buphagus erythrorhynchus | reverse complement strand
TTTATTAATGATCACTTTGAATATTAGGGTACAAATATAAAATTAATAAATTAAATAAATACATTAATAATCGCAATGAGACATAAATATCTGATAGTTCATATATGAAACATGCATATAATGTTAATGTTGTGGTGTCTCTGTGGTGCTCTGTCTTCCATCAGAACCAGCTCTAGTGTTGGATAAGAGTTGTCTCCAAGTATCTGGGGTGCCAACACCTGTCATCAGGACTCCCAGCAGTTCTCATGCACCTCCTGGAAGTATCTTGTGAAGTGCTTCAGGGCTATCTGTTGGGGCAGGTATCTCATCATACAGGATATGGTGTTCTTGGGTTGCTACAATAATGATAATAGCAAAAAATAGCAAAAGGTAATAGTCAAAATAATGGAGGAAATAAGACCATATTGCTGAGAAGGTGTTGGTGGTTGTTCAAGGGGGTGTTTAATTAGAAGAAAAGACAGATCTGCATGAATGAACAGAGAGTAGACATTTGAGTATCAGGAATACTTCTTCCTGGCTGACTTTTCTTACTGAGATGTGGTTTAGGGCTGTTTCTTACTGGTGTCCTGGCTAGTGACAAGTCCCAGGATTTGTCTACAGGTGATGCATCTTTTAGGAAACTCTAACTTCCATCCAGACTCTATGAATACAGGTAGTTCCTGTAAAACCACTCCTGAGCAGCAGCCACAATGTTCAACACTGCGAAACTAAGGGTATGCAGAGATGGCATCAAAATTTTGCTGTTGACTTTAGTCGGCCAGGATGCTGAGATGGTTAATTTCATGTTTTGAAGACAAGTGAGTGGTACGTTCACATAATTTCGTATTTTTACCTAGGGTGTCCCTAATCCAGCCAGGGGAGTTGGAACTAGATGAGCTTCAAGGTCCCTTCCAACTCAAACCATTTCATGATTTTATGACTAAATAATTCATGAGAAACTCATACTTAACTGTATGTGTTTTCTTTAAAGTTGATGTTATGTGATACATGTTTACCTCCATCAGAGAAATATGGATTCTTGCTGGATTATTCTTAAAGGAAACTTTCAGTCCTTCTACAGTTCTTTCAAGTTGACAAGGAACATGACTGCACTAAAAAAAATCAAAAAGTAGCAAAATTATATTCTGCCAAATGAGTTAATTTTTATCTTTCACTAAATTAAATAATTATTTGCATACATAGCAGAAACAGAAATTCTGTGCATATACAGAAAAAGATACTTCTTTCCTATGTTTTCTGGGGTTTGATAAAAAATCTAAATCTAAAGTGGGAGAGAAAGGAAACACATTTTTAAAATTTTTATAAAGGCAAATAGATAAAAGAATTGTAAAGGCAGACTAAAATCCACTGGGGTTGCAGTTTTATCAAAACCACACTGAGTAGCCCAAGGATGTTAAATCTGCCAACTCCCTCTCCCAGCTATATCTCCCACACAGGACAGAAGCACTGTAGCCATCTTTCTATATCTTAGCCTTCTTTAAAGCTGCAAGCTCTAAACATTTTTTCCTCTAAAACAACAGGCTAGCTGTTCTTAATTATTTTTCATTAACATTTTCAGTTCACAGAACTTGAGAAATCTCCAGACCACAAACTGAAACCACTGATCAACAGGGTTATGGGCAATAATTTCTTGTGCCAACAAATTACTTCCTTCAGACACAAACTTCAAGGCGCTTTATAACACTCGTTTGTTTGCCAAGAGGTAAGAATATTTTAGCGCTTTAAGCACTAACCCTATTCACCCACCTTCGGTTCTAAACGACAGCAGGTGATGTTCAGAGTCTGCACCTCAGGCAGTAATGTTGAAAACAGCCTCAGAAGTAATCTTTCTGCAAGAACTCCTGAAATTGCCCTGAGCAAGAATACAATCAGTCTCAGAGACCATGGTCACAGAATTGCTTTTTTATTTCCATAGCTTCACTGAATTTTACAGAACTGCCCATGAAAAATTAGTATATGTATTCCCTTTTAGTGAGATTTGGTCTTTTTTGTAGTCTAACTCTAACGAAGTCTAAGTCTAACAAAGCATCATCATTTTTCAAATAATTAACAACAGCAGAATAAAGAAGTTTGAAAGTCTTACCTGAAATTTCCCCTTGGGTACTGGAAGAAAGATCTAAAATTTTTCAAAAGAATATACTGTTAGAAGATATTTCTCCTCTAAGTGACTGCCACATTGTTAAACATCTCAAACTACATATCATCTTCATCAGGTTTTCTATTTCTGAACTTCCTTTGAGGAAACAATTACAACACCAGCTTCTGAGGAAAGCTTGACATGCAGTGCCTTGAGCATCTCAACTTTAACAAACATAACACAGGACATACAAACTAGAGCTGAAAGTAACCCAGACTTCATTTTTTATTTCCATCAAAAGAACTGTAGGAAATGAAGAAAAAGAGATAATGACCCACCTCTTTGTTTGGTAGAGCCACTAGAGCCTTGAGGTTTGCTTGAAATTCTTCAACTGCATCTCCCATTGAGCCAGGTAAGCAGCAACTCACCAAGAAGATATAGAGCAACAGCATTTTGGGTTCAAGGAAAGTTGTGTTTGATTTATGCACCATACTCTGCCTATATATACCTTGAATATTAGATGAAAGGGAAAGTTTTCTCATATAGGAAAAGGCACAAGACCATAGTGTGAGTTATCATAGGCACTGTGGGATGCCCCACTGGGGACCGGTTGGGGGTTTCCTTCCTCCTGACATCAAGTAAGGGGAAAATACCTTTGTGGATAAGAGATGTCATTTTCTTACATGATAACAAAAACTCATCACAGGAAATAGGAGCATTCCTTCTGTAACACAGATCTTTATGTGGTTCTATTCTTACTTTTGCGTCACATAATCAGGGAGAGGGAGATCTGAAAAGCTATGTAAGTTTTTACATCCCACTCAGTAATATGCCATCCTTTGTTCAGTGGGATTTTCTGAGATGAACTGCAGTTCGAGGCTGAGTAAAAAATACCAGTAACTTCTTAGACATACACAGACCCTAATGCTACTTAACCAGTTTTGATTCTTTACCCTTCCTCCCTCACCCTCACTGTTTGGGGAAATTCAGCATAGAACACGTGGATTGAAAAAGCATGGATTTAATTGACAGCCCAGCAGTGAAAGCATGACAGGTATTATTGGCTGGAATTAGCTGTCCTGGCATCAGGTAAAAACTTTGTCCCTTATCGTAAGTGGAAAAACTCTATCTACTGAAAAAAATCAAAGTGCTTAAAAATGGCTGAAACCTACTTTCAGATGACTAGCAAGGGCTTATGAGAGGGTAACACTCACTCATTAAAAGGTTACAATTTTCCAGCAAAACTTGGACAAAGCATTCAACGATGTGAGAAGAGTCATCTGGTTTTCCATAGCTATCTGCTTGAGAGGCCCAGAAAAAGATGTTGTGCACATCAAATTATCAGTTTCTCAACACATAATTTCATGGCAGATCTGTTTAAGTTTTGTTCAAAATACTGCTTAACTAAGTTTTTAAAAATTGTTTTAAAATTCTTGTCCTAAAATTCTGCAAGGAAAGCATAACTGCAAGTTAAAAAACCATCTTGAAAAGTTATTTTGATCCTAACTGGAAAAGCTCCTGATAAAGCTTTTAACACTAAACTTAGGAAACATTCTGTTGTGAGGCCACGGCCAAAGAAACACAAGAGGTTTCACAAGATGAAAATGTTGGGCTCTTAGAAGAGCATATAGAAATAATAGAAGATATACTTCCATTCCTCTGCAGAAATCAGCATTTGGCTTCTCTTATAGTAGTTTAGACTGGAAAGGTGAAAGTATGTAACCGCTTTTGTTCTTCTACCTAAGTTCCAAACAGATTGACAGATTTTTAGAAGGGATGACATGATAATAAGTGTTGCAGGCAAGAGGTTGTCCCTTCTGCTCCTCAGCCTTTCATGTTCACACTCATATTCGTAGATTTATAGATTCTGAAAAGCTGATAACAGTGCTGGTCAAAGGAGAACAATCACAAATGAAGAAATAATTCCCACTAAACCATCCCACAGCAGCATAAACACACACACTATTTAAAGAATAGATTTCACATTGGTGGAAAAATAGTGTGTGAAAGAGAAAACTCTTATCAGAAACAGTGCCAAAAACTGTCTCCTAATCATCAACTTTCGCAGAATATTCCAGAGGTGAGACTGGCTACAAAATCAGGGTATGATCCATGCATCATCTAAAAGCAATGTGGAAAGGTGTTGCCGTAGAGAAAGCATTGTGCTGCTGAACAACTGAGTCATACCGAGGCAGCTACAAGGCAGGAGGTGACACACAAATGGAGTATAATCTGGTGTCACCTCTCCAGAGGAGTTGTACTGGCTTCTCAAAGAAGGGTGTGAACTTCAGCAACATTTTTCCAGGCAGTTCAGCCAATATGGACACTAATTTCTTCTTGCCTCAAAATCTGAAGTGGCCATAGCACGTTTTGTGAACCTTTTTTGCACTCATAAAAGGTAGAATTATCACCAGAATACAATTGTAGTGAAAGCCTGAATTGTTGGCCACAAAACCACCTGCTGGCTACCAGCTTCTGATAAGGTCCAGACTTACTTCATCTATCATCTCTGTTGCTCATTTTAATTACAGATGATGCTGAGATTGAGCACAAAGGGCTGTTTTCCAAAGTTTACCTCTGTTACCTAACCATGAACTTAATCTGACGCAAGAACTATTGGTGTTTTTTCCCTTCATGGAGAAAATACAGTAAGCACTAAAATATGCTGGCAAGTTATTAACCAATTTTGGAATTGGCTGAAAGTGTGGATAAATTAGATTCACAGTCCTGTTGGCTTGTACAGTGAACTTGAGATGTCTCCCAGCTGGCCAGCAGCTGCTGGGTCAAGGTAAGGGTGTGCATGGCACGTGCAGCTTGACCCTATGCTTAGTTCTGGAGAGACTCCTGGTCCTCAGGAGTAGGATAACAAAGCTCAAGAGAAGCAGGAGGAAGGAAGTCCTCTGGCTTGGACTTTTTTCTAACTGGATGATGAATAGAGGATAGGGAGCAAAGAGGAAGAAGATGTGGAAGAAGACTGGTACAAGGGGGCAAGGAACTCTGTTGGCCCTAAAGAGAAATGAACTTGACTAGCCAAAGGGAGTGATCCCCTTTCCTACCCCTGATCATCCGGAACTTTCCTGCAGGCCCTAAAACTGCCTGTCTTGGTTTCAGCTGAGGTGGAGTTAATTTCTTCTCAGTATTTGGTATGGTGCTATGTTTTGGATTCAGAATGAGAACAATGTTGATGATATACTGATATTTTGCTTTTTTCTTAGTTGTTGTATCCTAAGTCAAGGATTTTTTTTGGTGTCTCGTGGTCTGGCAATGAGGAGGTACAGAAAAGAAACAGTGAAGGAGTACAGCCAGGACAGGTGACCCAAACTGGCCAAAGGGATATTCCACATCATGGAACATTATGCCCAGTTAGATGAACTGGGGGAGTTACCTGGAAATGGTCTGGCATTGGTCAGCTGGTGGTGAGAAATTTTATTGGGCATCAGTTACTTTGTTTTTTTTTCCATATTTATTTTCATTATTATTATTATTTACCATTATTGTTGTATTTTACTTTGTTTTCTATTATTAAACTGCTCTTATCTCAACCTACAAGTTTTAGAGTTGATTCTTCTTCCCATTCCATCGAGGTTGGGGGGGGAGGAGCCAATGGCTGTGTGGTGCCTCATCACCACAATATAAGACAGACATTAAAGCTATTAGAGAGTGTTCAAGGGAGGACAATGAGGATGGGGAAGGGTCTGGAGAAGCCGTATGAGGAGCGGCTGAGGGTACTTGGTCTGCTCAGCCTGGACGAGACTAAGGGGAGATCTTGCAGCAGGGTACAGCGGCAGATACCGATCGCTTTTTTTTTTCGTGGTGACCAATGACAGGACTTGAGGGAATGGCCTGAAGCTCTATGAGGGGGGGTTTAGGTTGGGTATCAGGAAAAGGCTCTTCACTCAGAGGGTGGTTGGGCACTGAACAGGCTCCCCAGGGATGTGGTCACAGCATCAAGCCTGACAGTGCTGAAGAGGCGTTTCGACAAGGCTCTCGGGCAGCTGGTGTGACTCTTGGGAATGGTGCTGCGCAGGGCCAGGAGTTGGACTCGATGACCCTTGTGGGTCCCTTCCAACTCATTCTGTGATTCTGTTCATTCTGTGATTCTGTGATTTCCAGATGGGTTTAAACCACGATACTGCTTCAAAGCTCCATCACCCTCTTCTGAGCCTCTACAGGACACCGCAACCCGAACGCGCCGCAGGTACCCTAACGGCGCTCTGCCGGCCCACAGCCCCAGGCGGCCCGGGGGGGCGGTGCGAGCGAGGCCGCCATGGCCGGGGCGGAGCTGCCGGGCCGCGGGGGCTGCCGGGACGCGGTACGGCAGCGGCGGCGGCGGCGGCGGCTGGAGGTGACCGGAGGTGACCACACGGGCGGAGGAAAAGAGGACGGCCGAGCCGGCGGCGCGGTACCGTGGCGTACTCAGCTCGGCTGCGCTGGGGCGTCGGGTAGGGGAAGGGCTGCCCCAGGGCGTCTCCCTGGAAAACGTCCGCCCCCGGCGCCGCTCCAGGCGGGAAAGCCTCGCTGCCACCTCTGCCCCGGTAGGAAATGCCCTTTCCTCGGCCGAGCTCGCCCAAGGAGCCGCGGGAGGGCCGAGCCCGAGCCATCGGCCCCGTGGAACACCCCCGGAGTACCCATCCATACACACACCACACAGACGTATTTGCAGTGGGTCGGAGTTGCCTCCCCCAGACCCCTCCAGTGCCCAGGGCAGCTTCCACTCGTGCACAGCCCAGTGGTCTGCCCGCCCCATGGCGTGGGAAGGCTCGGAATTAGCAGGAATTAGGACAAGGTGGTGCTGGATATGCCTGTGAGAAACAGACATTGGCAAAGCTTGCACGGTGTTAGGTGTTGCAGTACAACAGTGGGTTATCAAAGGGAAAAAATATTGAGGCTTCTTTTGTGTTTGGGGCATTCTGAAGGCACGTGCATAGTGTTTGTGAAGTGGAATAAAGGGTTATTTGGGGGCACTGTGTTTGATTTAATGGTATGGCACTTAGCTTGGAGTTGATTAATTTCTCAGTTTGAAACAAATAAGGTTTTGCTTTCATATGTTTTGTACCTTGAGCAGTAACTGAAGAACCTTAGCTGTATTTTTAAATATATGCATCATATGTTGTCCTTGTGTAGGTGTTTAGTCAGCTTTCAGTAATCTATTGTGATTTCTGCCTGCTGTTTTTTTTTCACAAAACTTTGTTTTACAGGATTTACAGTGTTTACACCTGTGACTTTGGAACATAAGTTGTTCAGCAGAAATGTCGAGGATTGAAAAAATGAGTGTCCTTGGAGTGAGGAGTTTTGGGGTAGAAGATAAAGACAAACAAATTATCACTTTCTTTAATCCATTAACTATTTTGGTGGGACCAAATGGTGCAGGAAAAACAGTAAGGCTCACTCTATGTTTGGATTTGAGCTGTAAATAGGTCTCGAAGGCCTTAACATGTGTCTAATAATTTCTACAGAAAGGTATTAATAATACTGCAAAAGTCATGCTGTTTGCTATAAATATTGTGTTGTTTAGTGTTGTTAGAAATCTGCTTTCATTTCCATCTGTCTGGAATTTGCAGAGCACTGGTGGATATTTTTTCATAGGAAATTGATCCAGATCCTGATTAAAACTGCTTTTGCAAAGTATTGTATTTTCATGGTACTTAAAAATTAAAATGTTATTTCTCTCTCTTTACATATCTAACTCATTTGTAAATGTTTGGGCTGTTACTGTGGATTTGCCTGTACTCCATCTTGATTACTCTAAATTTGTCTTTATAACTATATTCTTATTTCTGTTTTCTTAGACTATCATTGAATGTCTTAAATATATATGTACTGGTGATTTTCCTCCTGGCACCAAAGGAAAAACATTTGTTCATGATCCAAAGGTAAATCATAGTGACTAGATGTCATGTGTGTTTACTCCTAAGTAAAATACTCCACTGCACTCTGGTTGTGAATAAAACAGGGATGCTCAAGTCATAACCAGCCTTGAGCTGAAGTCAGGAAAAGCAGAGAGCTGGGGGTGATTAGAACATACCCCACAGCTGGAGAGGCACATATTCCTTTGGACCTTGAGAAGAATTTCCCTCATTCTGTTTTTTGTTTTTTTGCTTCTACCAAAGGTTGCCAATGAAACTGATGTTAGAGCTCAGATTCGGTTACAGTTTCGAGATGTCAATGGGGAGCTCGTAGCTGTCCAGCGCTCCATGGTCTGTACCCAGAAATGCAAGACTCCAGAATTTAAAACACTGGAATCTGTCATTACTAGAACAAAGTAAGTGGTCAAGTGTTTCTTCTTACTTTGGCATGAATATAGGTTTGGATTTGATATATTTTTATGGATCAAATAAGAGAAAATTATGTATTCCTTGACATAGCTACTAGTGCTTTTAGATTATAAAGATGAGTAGTTTCATTACTTTATCAGTTAGGTGATTGAAAAATCCCACATCTGATAGCCATGGTATTAAGAAATACTTGCACTGATTTGAAAAGTTTATTAGTAATAAGGGTGGTGAGGCACTGGCACAGGTTGCCCAGAGAAGCTGTGGCTGTTCCATTTCTGGAAGTGTTCAAGGCCAGGATGGGGCTTGGAGCAACCTGGTTCTGTCAGTAGCATCCCTGCTCATGGCAGAGGGAATGATGAGATGGGCGGTATGGACGTTTCTAACCCAAATCATTCCATGATTCCGTGATTGTAGGATACAGGTTGAAAGTGTCATTGTGTGGAATATGTAGGCTTTACTTCCTTTAGTACCATTTTCAGTTTCAGATCGTTTTTGGCCCCTGTTTAACTCCCGTCTCCACTGTTTAAGTATATTCCTTTAACTCAAGGGCTCTCCTGCCCCCTCTGGTGGTTCCTTAGAGTTCTACTGTGTGAAACAGTCTGACTTCAAAAATTGGCAGTGTTAAATACCTTTGTTGAGCACGGTAAATACGTGCTTAAAATTTGTTGTTTGATAAATTTTTGAATAGGTATGTTAAAATGAGGTTATACTGTTGAAATACAGTTCACTTTTTGAAGAACTTGCCAGTAACTTCTTTGGGGATTTTCTTTATCTCTATAGGCATGGCGAGAAGGTCAGTCTGAGTTCCAAGTGTGCTGAAATAGATCGGGAAATGATCAGCGCCCTTGGTGTTCCCAAATCTGTTCTTAACAATGTCATTTTCTGTCACCAAGAAGAATCCAACTGGCCGTTAAGTGAAGGGAAGGCCCTGAAACAAAAATTTGATGAGATCTTTTCAGCAACAAGGTTTTTCCCTTTACTGTAATTAAATAAAAACTATGTAAAAAATGTCTTCTCATAATATAAGTATTAATAAAAATATCTAAGACACTGTTTCATACATCAGTATTGCTGTATTGCCAAAGCAGCTGAAATTTTGCTTTTTTTAAAGGTATATCAAAGCACTTGAAGCTCTGCGTCAGGTACGACTGAAACAAAGCTTGAAAGTAAAAGAGTGTCAAACAGAACTGAAATACCTAAAACAGAATAAAGAGAAAGCACAGGAAATCCAGGATCATCTGAGCAACAGAGAAGCTCAACTGGCTGCTTCTAAGGAGAATGTAATGTCAATTGAGAACCAGCTTGAGCATCTAAAGGTAATTTCCATGAGGATTATGTTATACTTTAATACAAAACAATAAAAGAAGTGAAAGTTGGATGAATGTTTTGGTTAAAATCTTGCACTTTTGTATGTAATCCTTATGTATGTATGCATCAGAATCGAGCATGCCTCAACTCACCTGGCAGATGCCGCTCTAATCTGTAAACAGTCATTGAAGGGTTAAGAACAGAATTCTTATAGCAGCACTGGGTTTTTGTCAATTTAAAATCTCTCTCAAATTTAGCTGGTATCTAGAACCATTTTAAGCTATAACTAAACTAAACTATAACTAAACTAAACTATAACTAAACTAAGCTATAACCAAACTAAAACTTAACGTTCCCTATTTTTAAAACATATTTAATAAAACTGGAGGTTTTGCACTTTAAGTAATTGATTATGGGGTTCATGAACTGAAGAGATATTTTACTTACCACATTCTTTTGCAGAGCTCTCTGGCAGTAGTTGAACAGAATCTCACAAAAGGAGTGAGGTTGGACAATGATGTGAAGGCCCTCGAGAGCAGGAAGCGGCAGATGGAAAACGATAATCAAGATTTGCAACAGAAAATGGAAAAGGTTGTCTTTATGACAAAAAACTTAGATTATTTTACTTTATCAGTCTAATAAAAACAGTTTTCCAATTTTGCTTGTTGCAGATTTTCCCCCTGTATTTCTTATTATAGAAATTCTGCATGTTAGGTGTTAAACTCTTATTCCTTTAATTTTTTTGTGGTGAAAGCTATACATTTTTAAAACATCAGTAATTGATTTATAAATTTGTATGTGGTGTTCAGGTTTTTCAAGGAACAGATGAACAACTAAGGGATAGATACCAGAACCACCAGAGAATAGTGAAGGAGAAGGAGAAGAGATTGTTGGACTGTAAGCGTGATTTAGATAGAGCCACTAAAGAGTGCCAGAGATTTAACAGTGAGAAATCAGAGCTGCTTATTGAACGAGGTATTTTAGACTTCATTTATAGTCTTGTACGTTTTCTAATGTAATTAAGGTCTGAAATGGAACTACTTATGATTGAACTGATCTGAACTGGACAAAACTCCTAAAAATGTGTATTAGTTCAGGTTAAGCTGCATAGTGGGGTGTGAGAATTTTGCTTGTGGACAAGTTTTGGTGTTTTTTCTCCAGGAGTTTCTAATGTGCATTTTTTCTGAGCTATAATTATAACATGCAGTACATTCTGTCATATAACAGAGAAAAAGCATGAAAGCTGAATGCCCAGCATTCTCCATGTTTCACATGGGGGCTGGGGAGAAGTTGGAGGGCTTGAAGGTAATGTTCTTTCAATTTTGTATCCTTTCTTTGATGGATTATGGGAATTTCAGGAAAGCTGTAGTAGTTGAGTCACAGAATATATGCTTACATCAAATATGTTCAGGCTTCGTTTTTTTATGAAAATAATATTTTTAGTGATTTTAGGAGCTTTTGAATTATTGATTTATTTAATTAATAAAAATTTAGTTACCTGAAATAGCAATCTCTACCTAGAGCTTGTTTTAATTCCATAGCTTATTGTGTTGTTCAAAAATACTTGAAAGTTTCAAAGGCTTTCAGCTGTCTTTGAATCCTAAGTGTCTTCTGCCTCAGTTTTTGAACATTTATGTCACTTTTTCTTTTTGTGGAGGTCGTCTTCAACTGCAGGCAGATCGTCACCAAGAGCACATCGTGACCAGGGATTCCTTAATTCAGTCTCTGGCAGCTCAGCTGGAATTAGATGGGTTTGAGCGAGCACCTTTAACTGAAAGGCACATTGCCAGTTTTTGCAGGTTGGTGAAGGACAGACAGGAGAGAGATACAGAAGCAGCAAATCATATGATGGTAAGAATTCTGTTGTTTAAGGAGTGTAATTTGTATGGGCCATTGGTGTTCTATTGGTCCATATGGATCTTTATGGTGCTGGGAGAAAGTATTGGTGGGGAGAACTGAAGCTGGCTTTTCTAGAATTCTTGCTTATGTGTCATCTTCATTTTTCCATGGAAATTAGTATTGGAATTAGGAATGGTCATCAAGGCTATTGAACAGGCAGTTTATCAGAGAGGTTCTTCTAGCAGTCTTCATGCAGGTGGATCACTGATAAGCTCAAAAACCTGAGGAAGAATTAGAGTGGGCAGCTGGTTTAAAAATAAACAACTTTTTGTTGAAGTTATGTTCAAAATAGAGTTGCTGTCACGAAACACTACTGGTATGATGCATCTGCATTTCCTATTAAAAACATTTCAGCAGATAATTTTGGACAAGATGTTTTCTCAGTATTACAATGGTTTACTGTGGTACATTGGCACACTAGTGTGAAAAAGTATTATAAAATATTTTCTTGTGAAAAAATAATGAATATATTATTGGTGATCTTCTTTCAGAGAGAATTTGCGCAGAAAGAAGTAATGAAACAAAAACAGGTAGATGAAATAAGAGACAAGAAAACTGGATTGGAAAGTACCATTGACCTGAAATCAGACATTCAGAAAAAGAAACAAGCAGAGCTGAAGAATGTAAAATGTGAATTGCAGCAGTTGGAGGGGTTTTCAGACAGGATTAGTGAGTTGGATGAGGAGATTGGCAAGATGGTAAGTTAGTGTGTAATTGAAGAAATTACAGAAGCTTGAAGTAAAAACTTGTGGCTTTATCATTAAAAAAATATACCAAAACTCTTAATTTCCCACTTGATGTTTACTCTTTCAGATGTATTTCTGCCCTTTTAGTACCCTATGTGCTTTGTCTGTTCAGATAGTGCACCCTTTGGGGCAGGGTCTGTCCACTACCTTGTTTTTGTACCATCCACACATAGAATGTGCTATTTCTGCTTGGTGAGTTAAAAACAGGATATTAGCACAACTGACAATTAGGAGATTGGTTACTCTGAAATTATTGGGCCAGAAACTTTGAATTGAAAGTTCCATACTACCTACATTTTTGGAGATAACTTGCCTGTGAGATGGATTAGTTGGTTATAAGTGTTTTATCTGATGAAGTAAAGTTACAAGTATTTTATGTTCCAACTGAACAGCTGATTACGCCTTTGTAGGCAAATATTTTATGTTTGTTAGCGGAGTGTGAATTCTGCTTGACTGTTTTTTCTAGCCTCCTTACTAGGGTAATTCCAAATTCAATATACAATAGATATTAATATGCAGAAAATCAAACTAAGTATGAGTGAGCTTCTGGTAAAAGCATGAACAAGTTGGAGCAGTACTTCCAGGACTGCATCCAGTATCTGCTTGGGGCTTTCTTTGCCCCACACGGATGTCACAGCCTTTGTCCTTTTGCACGTATTCTATACAAATCTTGTGTCGTTCCTGTAACAGCTACTGATGCTCCTGCCAGGCAGCTGAAGAGGTGTCTTCTGTTTCCTTCAGCTAGAACTTTATTGTTTTTTGTAATTATTTGTGTCTTCTGGGCTTTTAATTTTTGTATAGGAACATGAGTTGGAGAAGGCTGAGAGGAGCAGCAATGTAGAAACACTGGAACAGGAAGTACAGACTCTGCAAAATGAGAAAATAAACCTCGACAAAGCTCTTAGGAGGCTGGATCAAGAGATGGAGCAGTTGAATCTTCATACCACAACAATTACCCAGATGGAGATGCTGAAGAAAGACAAAGTAATTTTTTTATCAATATCTCATAAGAGAGGGATATTAAATTGATACAGTCCCTACAACATGTGTGTATTTTTCAGGTGTTTATCAACAATCAGATGTAGAGGTTCTGTCTGACTTCATATAAGCTATTACTAAATTAGCTATTAATAAATGCTATTAATTAATAGCTATTAGCTATTAATAAATGCATTGACAGTTATAAACCTGAAGATAGGAAAATTTCATTTGAAATGCTTCATTTCCCCAGGCAGAGAAAGAAGATCAGATTAGAAAAGTAAAGTCAAGACATTCTGAGGAGCTAACATCACTGCTGGGATACTTTCCCAATAAAAAACAGCTTGAAGACTGGCTTCATGGTAAAAATAAAAAGATTAATCAGACAAGGGATACTCTTGCTAATCTTAAGTAGGTATTAATTTAATCGATTATTTCTCCACAGGTTTTTATGTAATTATGAATTCAAGTGTTAGAAAGTTTAATATGTTCAAAATACTTCTTACTTTAATTCATTAATGTTTATTGAGGTATCTGCAAAATCAGAGAAAACATCCTGCAGAGTTCCTGTGATATAGAGCTCATAGTTTGTGCTAGTTAATAAAATCACAAAATTTGTAGTGTGTCAAAGGCAGCACTGAAAGCAGATAGCAAAACAGTAATCTGGAACATCCTTAGTTGTTTGCACTAATTCTAGCTGAATGAATGTACCTAGGGCTGGAAGGTGCTGGTTAACTGACTTGTGGATCACAGAGTGGTTAGTGACTATATCACAAAATCATGTTTGATTACCTGTTCCTGGTTTCATTTGATTATCAACATCTTATCAACATCTTATCAACATCTTATCAACATCTTTTTCAAAATCTTATCAACATCAACATCTTATCAACATCTTTATCAAAATCTTCTCAAAATATAAATACGATGAGATGTCATGAGATGTAATGTCATGAGATGTCATGACATGTCATGAGATGTCATGAGATGTAATGTCATGAGATGTCATGACATGTCATGAGATGTCATGAGATGTAATGTCATGAGATGTCATGAGATGTAATGTCATAAGATGTCATGACATATCATGAGATGTCATGAGATG
>VZTT01033969.1:0-12237 GCA_013400855.1 Buphagus erythrorhynchus | reverse complement strand
ATTCAAAACTGCTTCAGCAAGGAATAACATTTCAAGAGTCACTTGTCAGTACCAGAAGTTGTCATCCTAATGAGAACAACAGTGCTGTCATCTAGATGTGTGTGACCAGATAAGTGCTGCTTCAGGGAGCCCCTGCATGACTTCAGGCTCTTTAGCTTGGAAGGGACTCCACAGGCATATGAGCTGTTCAGAACAATGAGTCAAATTTTGGCTAAATAATACTCTTGTGTTTCATTTCCAGGGACTGCATAAAGGCATGTACTGAGTGTCAGCTGATAATTGGTCAAATAACATTTGTTTAGCAGTGGTTAAATTTCTGTGATTAGTTTATTGATACCTTTATGCAGGCTGGACCTCTGCACTGGAACCTCTCAGTTTAAATTGTAAGAACTCTTCCTCGCAAAGAGCTGTGCTGCTTCTCTGTGAGTAAATATTGTAGGAGAATCTTCTTGAACCACTACATAGAGGCAAAGTTCATCTTACATGTGTTATTACATGTATATTTGTGCATGTGCATAGACATTTTTTATGTTCCAATCAGTTCTTCTGAAATGCTTGTCTTTTTATATTTGTCTTTGTGTGCTAAATATTTGCTGTTAGAGGACATTGTGGTAACATTCAGGAACCCTTCTGCTGAGAGAGTTCAATGAAGAAGCAGCTACTCAATTTTTCAAATGAAATGGTGCTTTTGATAAGGTGTTGCAACAGACTTAGGAAACTCCTCATCGGAGGAATGGAGCAGTAGAGCATACATTAGCAGCAGATTCTTGTTTCAAAACTCTCAGTGATGCCTTTTGGAACTCTTGGATCTGTGTTTGGAAAAAGTGTGGCCTTACTCCCCTCTGCAGGATGTGTCAAATGTAATCTGCATATCCTTTTGGACACTTTTTTAGGGTAGCCTCCTTGTCCTCATGTAAATATTCTCTCAGCACTTCATTTTCTTTAGATTGTCAGTGGTGAGGACCAGTCTTTCAGTCAGGAGGAAGAATTAACATTGATTTTTAGGGAGTTATAAAGGAATTCAAAAAGCATCACATAAAATATCTTAGGCATATTTTGTGCATGTTTTCAGAAAGTGGTGGATGAAATCTGGAACAAAGTTGGATCTTTGTGTTTGTGTATTTCCCTGTTCAATGTCACAGGTATCTCTGCTTCTAAATCAAAGTATGAACAAATTAAACCACCCAGGAGAGAAATAAGAGGAACAATGCAAGAGAAGGTAATAATAAATGCTATAGGGAAACCAGTGAAAAACTAGAATACAAAGGCATTAAGCTGTGCTAGACCTAGATAAGGAGAAAATTGGTTTAATTGTTTTGCCATTAGGCAAATAAAATATAAATATGACAAATAAGGACTAATTAATACTGCATAACTTTTTAAGGACTTTTTCAACTCTTAAATTCAAGTTCAGGTGCAGTTCCATCGCCTGCAAGATTGATCATTCAAAGGACATCAGAGCTTTGGCTACACTGACAGTGTTCTCCCAGATAGGACTCTTGCTGCATCACTGCTACTGTTACAGTGAGAGCTGGACCACTGGAAATATATCTTTGCATTCCTCACTGGTGTGGACTCTGCAAATTCACTGCCTTTGTGAGAGGATGCACATCTTCCTTTTCCCTGCTTTGATTGAAGGAGAATGGAAGCTGCCATTGCTGTGCATATGGAGAGGCGTGCTCAGCTCCCAGGCTTGCACGATGGCTCACAATATGGACCAGTGCTGCTCCTGAAATAAACACAGGGATTTCTAAGAACAGCATGTGTAGGAGAAGCAGCCCCTTCCCCCACAGGAAGAAGCAAAGATATTTCTCTTGCATGAAGCCCTTAAGCTTATCAGTTTTCTTGATGAACAAAACACTCACTGAAATATTCTGTGTATTTTTAGTAATTTGATATTCTGCAAAGACTGTTTTGGGAATGGTCATCTTATTTCATCAGGTTTGGAATGTAGTTGTAAATAAATACTTATATGGAGCAATTTCTTATGTCATAACTTAGGACCAGATTTTAGTTGATTGTTTGCTGGTTGTGGGGTCCCCTCACCTTTCCCTTTTTCTTAGGCACTAAATCCTGTAGTTTCTGAGGGCATATTTGTAACTACCTTTGAACTGGCCTCTCTGGAAAGTAATGGATTTATCTTAGCATCTCTGAGAAAAAATGATATGCAGTTGGAAAACTTTCCAACTTGGCCTTTTCTTCACCTTCCATTTTAGAAGACAACTATATCTATNCCAATGGCTTGATGTTTTATGCTGTGGTTTTCTTACCCTTTGAATTGGAAATAATCCTTTCAAAAGGCATGTTGAGAACCAGTTAAGTCTCTTAAGTTGTCATGCAACCTAGAGTGGAAGGCACTCCAGAAATGTGGAGAATTACAGTTCATAACAGTATCAAGGAGATGCAAACTTCAGTCAGTTCAGAATTCATGCTCAGTTTGGGTGCTAATTTGAGCTATCCTTTTGAAAGCCAGTTAGAGCACTTCTAGTTATCTCTAAGGCTCCTGAAGACAACTTTTTTCAGCTCCAGAATCATAATTCTAAACATCTGTGAGTAGAGGGGGTCACAGGTAATTAAGTACTTGTCAATCTGAGACACTGATTGACATTTTTGCATCCTCTTTGGTAACTGGCATACACAGTTCTGAGGAGAATGAAAACAAGGCTTTAGTGAGAGGTGTTGTGTATTACAAAGGTAAAAGAGAGGACTGAAGAAGGCAGATCTTCTAATCAGTGTTGCTGAAATTAGAAATAAAAGAAACAAGCCTGGCTAGGTGTCTTTGTGTATGTGGGCTGAAAAATCAGTTTCAAAATCCCTGTTCTGACAGTGAAGAAGGTGTTTATCCCTCAATGAAGCTGTAGCAAGGGTGGTCTTTGGGATCTTCCATAACAAGAAAAGCATCAGGACATAGAATTGGAAGAAACCTGGGGCACCTGTCTCCAGGACAGAGGTCAGCATAGCACCACAGGTACGTGGGTATCTGCCTGCATGGTTCCTGGTGGCAGCTGTCTGCAGCTCAAAGTGCTGCCCAGACCTCTATGTGAGATCTACCCTGTGGATCCTGCTTATTGAGAGCTGTTTTCCGACAGCACTTTGAATCTACAGATGCATGGGTGACCCAAAATGCTCAATATTTCAGTTCAGCTGTAACAGATGAAGGAGAGCCTTAGTAAAAGCTGTAGATGCTGTGGTGCAAAAAAGCTTTCAAAACTACTGAATAGCACAGCAGTTGAATTTTGAAGTTCCTGAATACATCTGGACGAGCAGTTGGATATTAAAAACTTACAGAATCAGAATGCAGAGAGCAATCTTGCTCCTAGTGATCTTCCAAGGACTTGAAAAAGGGTCTAATACCCAAAAAAGATAGGTCATGGTGTAATAAGACATGAGTGATGGGAGTTTTAGATCAGAATATAGAATGCAGAAACTTCTGAAAAGCAACTTAAGTCTATCCCATCATCTGCTGGGGACTAGTCCCAAAAAGCAGAGGAAGAAATCCATTTCTTCACAGAGAAGCAGCAATTTAGAGAAATTTGAAGGTCAGTGCTCATTGGATGTTTTACACGGACACTTTGTGTTTCGCTGTGCTTGCCGGTGTATAGGTGAAACTCAAAACAGTAGTTTTTACCATGTAAAATAACTACACAGACATGTACTTCTTGAGGATCTTGCCTTTGCATTTCTAGCTTGAATCCAGGGCAAGTTTCATTTTATATTCTGTATTTTCCAGAGGCACTTATTTCTGCAAGAAATGGGAAAGCCAAATATTTTCCTTTGCTACTATGTCCACTTGGAAGAAAAATTTAAAAATAAATAAAGAAAGAAGGGCATGATTTGAAGTCTTAGGAAAGCAGAATAACTATTTTTACATGCAGATGGTCAAGGAATTTTCCTCAAAGCTTTTATGGTTAGAAGGGCTGCTTTTTGCCAGTATTTTCAGTGGAAAACCACCTTTCATCCTTCAGTGGAGTAAGGTTCACAAAAAAATTTCCACTCTTATTTTAGACTAGCTAAGTAGAAGCCTTTAATCAAAGGAGGGTAATTGCTTAGTGTTAGGCCTTCATTTCTTACAAGGGCTTGCAACCAGGCTCAGCCAACACACAGATAGTCTCTAGACTTAGAAACAAAAGCTCCATACAGATGTTTTTCTTAAAACTTGTACTCTCCCAAGGAGCCAGAAGCAGTCTTTCATACCACTAGAATCAGACTGACCATATTTTCTTGTTAAACACATGTTTTAACTGCATGTGTAACTGTCTTGCTTAACACAGGCAAGCAAAGTTTCACCCTCACTGTTTCCATGCTGCTTGGGACATGTTAAAATCAAATGCTACCAAAGCAGCAGGTGGTAGTGCTACAGAAAGGACATATGAAATATGCTTATACATTGCAAATGTGCACAGTATATGTGTCATAGTCACAGGTTCCTTGAGAAAGGAAAAAAAAAACCACATCAAAAAAGTCCCCCAGAAATAAGGGCGTACATTGCCATGCAGAAGAAATTCATGCCCTTTCACCTGGCATATTTGGAGCCTGGCATGATGTGCCTCAGCTGGTGGAAAAAATGACCATAGCTTTTTAGCATGTCTGTTTGAAGGTAGTTGATGAGATCCTTGATGTTCAATACCAACTCCATTGTGTGTGTTCAGTGTTGAATCCATTATGGTATCAACCTCAAGGAGGCCTTAGTGGCTCCCAGGATGATCCCTTGAGGACCAGGGGCAAACCCATCTTACATATCCATTCTCCCTTCTCTTCCTGTCTTGTCTTCCAGTGTGCCTCCCAAAAGGTAACAATTCATTCTCTGAGCTGCTCTTTTCTAATGGAACTGGCTGTAAAATGTCACCCTCTTTTTTTAAAGTTCACTGTCTACCAGGAGTTGAAGAATAGTTGTTTCTAAATGAATTTGAATTTAAAGCTCAATGTAAGCTCAGAACACAGACCAGTATTATATCTCTGTAAGGATGGCACCCAGCATACACTGGGATCTCTTTTTATCTTCAGATACACAATGCTGTGCTCTCTATTTTATGTATAAAGGAAATTAAATGTACTTTTTTCTTTAAAAGATGAGATCTTCATCTATCTCCAGCTGTCAGTTCCTAATAATGTTGCCCAGAGAAGTGTTATCTGTGATTTAGTGGCTTTAGTGGACTGTCTTTTGTTCAACAGAGAACAGCAGAATAAAATTTCAGCTTAATATAGCTCTTTTCTTACTCCTTCTGAATAAACAGAGGAAAAGAGGAGAGCAAGAGCAAAGAATCTTGGGTTCCAGACTCAATTTTCTTCTGCTTTTTAGTAGATAGAGCATTTTAAGAAAGGAAAGGAAGGAAAGTAGAAAAAAAATAAACATGGAAAGGAAAAATGCTTAGGGACAAAAATAGTAATAGAAAACAGTGGTTTTTTTTCTGACTGGTCCCTGTGGATTGAATAGAAAGGAAAATTATTTTTGTCTCAGGAAAAACGTCTGAGTTCAAAAAATACTCAGGTCCAAACAAAAAATCAGGTACAATATTTTGCAAGTTAGTGGTTTTAGAAATACTTTTATTTGGGTGAAGTACAGTATTTTATTTTGTTTTTCATGTTTTTCCATTCTTGATTCTTCTTCGTCAGGTACCTTAACTCTGGAAATGAAAAACCACCACTGATCTTAAAAATGTAGTTTTGACTTAAAAGATTGACAGCACAAAATGCTTCAACAGTTTTCAAAACTTTTCACAGAAAGTGTTCTCAATAAAAGTAAATCTATCAAAAATAGGTCTTTCTCAATGAACAGATTGCAAAATGTCAATCAACTAGATTAAAAAAAAAAGTAAAAATCTTTTTTCCGAGTTCACCAGTCACTTCCTCTGTTAGTTGGTGAGTGCTGATGCTCTTTACTGACAAGGATGTGACTGCACACCCCTGTGGCTGGGCATGCCAGCCTTCTCCTCACCAGATGTGCACACCTGCATTCAGAAAGTGGCACTCTTGCAATTTAACAGAGCACTTCACTGCTCAGTAACTTGTAAGAAAAGACCTACCCCATATTGTGTTCAATATTCTGCTATGTCAGGTAAGGACAGTGTAAGTTTTACACCAACTGATGAAGCTTCCTCAAAAACTAGTTCCTCTTCCTCCCTGATTTTGCTAATTCCACAGCCTAAATTTATTTGTTCAGTTCCTGTTAAATTGTCACTTCCAGATATTCAAACAGCCTGCTCATATGTCATGATACATTAAGAAGAAACCCAAGATTTTTCCCAGTGTAAAAAAAAAAGACATCACCGCTGCTTACATGCTTGGTTTGGGATTTCCATAATTTTAAGTTACCTGTCTAGCAACAAATTGGCAGTCAAAGATGGAAGTACTTCAGTCCTACTCATGTTCATGTGTATTTGAAGTGTCTACAGTCCATACAGTTCAGGACTCATGTCTCACCATTATTTGGTTATCCACCCCACCACCACAGATGCTCTTTTGCCTTGCAGACATCCGGCCTCAGATGTGATTAAAGATGTAATTAAAGATAAACACATATTTTCAGCACAGAAATTGGAGATTGCACATTCCCTATAACAGGCCTTTTGGGCTGAGTGCTCCCTGTGAAGTACAAACATTCTAATTGGCTATGCTGGAATAATAGCAACAATTGTAGGTTTTTTTTTTATCATCCCTTAAATCAGGATGAATATAGTTTGATTTTTAAAAGTTCACCCTAGCTCTGATAGGGGTTTTTGGGGGAGATTTAAAAGAGAGTTATGACAGACAGTGTTTTGCAATTTGGCTTAGAGAAGTCATTGCAGAGGAACATGTGGGAATATTCACAATATGTTTCCGTTAATGTAAAACCCCCTATATTTAAAATAATCAGAAATTGAAATGCCTTAAATATTTCTTTGAATGTTTGAATTTCAGTGTATCTTCCAGGACCAGTGTAGAACATGTCAATTTTTAAGTGGGCTGAAGTTTCTGATTTTGCAAGAAAAAGCTGGATATGGAAACTTGTACTTTGTATGGACAGACCCAGTTGGCTGGGCAGTGATTTGGAATATGAGTAGGAGAAGGAGACCTTTATCTCCTATCTTTCATCTATTCAAGAAGATTTCTTACCCCTGTAATGAATTATTCACAACAGAAATTAAAAATTGAGCAGTCTTTGTCCCTTGAAGCTACACAGGGTTGTGCAGTGTTACCTGACAGGTCCATTTTTCTCACACAAACTGCTCATGATCTTAAAAGTTCTGTCACTGGTGTGCACTATCCACTTTAACAGCCACATACTCCATCCAGTCTTTATGTATTTCCCTTTCTGTGTGTTCAGGTAGTGCCTGAGTAGAAACTAGGAGGAGAATAAATGTTAGTTCTGTATTCTCTGCCTGGAGATGCTCTGATCTAGCAGCAGTCAATGAAGGTGTCTCTGGGCCTTGTTCTTTTGTCCTTGGAGGATTCACGACCCTGCTTTTTTGCATAAGGGGTATAGCACAAGATCTGAAATTTGGAAAATACATAATACCTAAAGTCTCTTATGGGTTGTCATACAACTGTAAAGCTGTTTTTTAGGGGATCTGCATTATATATCAAATATATGTGTAGATAGAAACACACATATTTAGGCAGCCCCAAAGAATGTATTTTCCTCTCTGTACACATACAGTGGAGAGCTGGAGAACAGTGTCCCTTCACCATCAATGCCCTGCCAAGGTGGGGACTTGCAAGGACCGTCTCTCAGGGGTGAGGATGGTTGCCTTAGCAGGAGCTGGTTCTGTGCAGTGATTGCCTGCCCAGGTTACACAGAAGAGACTTCATTTTTCCACTGACATGTGGTGGCTTCATAGAAGTCAAGTGTCTATGCAAACATTTATATTGTCATGTGCAGTGATCATCTCATTGCGGGGTAGGTGTCTGCCAGGGTGGGTGTTGAACTGTGCTCTGCTGCTTCCCCCCTTCCAATGATCTTGGATAGCACTTGAGTGATGAGTTTTGATGACTTTGCTTTTATAAGTCTTGTTTTGGGTGAGCTAGATCCCAAGAAGTCTCCTTGTTGGCTTTCATGCATGTTAAGACTAAACTTTGGGATGAGTGCTTGCAAAAACAGCAAAGGCCTGTGTACCTCTGCAAGTGCTTTTGGCCTGTCTCCCTTGACTCTCTGGTAACAGGATTACCAGCTCTGAATGAGTTTAAAAATTTGGGTAGCTCTGATATTGCTGTTTTTTAAAAAATTATTATTTCTTCTTTCTCTTGAAAATTTGATATGTTTCTTGACAGCTTAAAAAAGATTCTCTCAGTAAATTCTTATTACAGTGATCAATAAATGTCTTAGTGTGTCACACTGGTGTTTAGATAGAAATTGCAATCCCAGCATTGCCTAGTACAGAGGCAATATATGTAAGCTACCTTTCTGACAAAATCTGGAAAATCATGGCATGGACAAGGGTAAGTCATATTATAGGCAGGACTGAATGCAGTCCTCTCTTCTGGATGAAATAAGATAAGGAAATAAATTTTTCCTACTTCAAAAACAAAGTTTGTCTTAGACCATCCTTCACCCAAATCTCATGTTGTATAGGCAATAAGGTCAGAGGATCCACAGCCTCCTCTAAGTCATCAGGGAGCAATAAAAAAAATACTTTCTGCCATTAAAGATAACCTTGTGTACAGCAAGGGCACAAACAGAGTGTCAGCAAACAGGCCCTGTGAGACTACTTTATTGATGCTGCTTCAGGTTTCTTGTAACATGCAAAACAGCATTATTATTACAGTAGATAACTGCAACAGACCTTTCAGGATTATGTATTAAGAGCAGCGAGTCAAATACCACCTGCCTAATATGATAAATTCTAAGTATTATTCCAGAGAGGTTTGCCTGCATCTCCTCTGCAGAGGACATAGAGGCAGCTGTAAGTCACTTTTATCCTCAGCCACCTCCCCATCATCTCTTCTTGGCCTTTTGGCTAAGATCAGTTGTAGTATCAGTTGGAGTCTTGGCTTGTACTGCCTCTGGGGAGTCTACCTGGCCTGGCATCTGGCTGGGCTCAGTGACCTCCTAACTTTTACCCATCTGTGGCTGCTATCATTCCTGGTCTGTAGGAGACCTGGCATCCTTTAGAAGTCAAGTCCCGTTTAACATGCCTTGCAAGTACAGTTGAAATGCATTGCCCTGAATTACTTCTGTTTCAAAAGGCAGGTGGGTCTCAGTGTTCTAGAGTGGGAGAAATTGTAGTGTAGCTTGATTTTCTTCTGTTGAAAGCCACTAAAAACATTTATCTGCAACAGCAGATTCTTTCCTTTTTTAAGATTGCTTTAGTTCTTTGAGGATATATAACCCAAATATTTTTGGAAGACAACCACAGGTAAGTCCTTTGAGAGCTTTTCACCCTTGCATGAATGGGGTTCTGGGGCCAGAAAAAAGCATCTCTGCTGTACGAAAACCTTAAAATACTATGATAATATGTTTGTATCTGTCTAGGTTTGTAAACTTCCTAAATCCAGAGCTAAGTATTCACAAGGGACACGGTAACTGCCAGCCAGGCTTAGTGCCTGAAAACCTTATCTAATCCTGGCTTTTAAACACAGATCTTTTAACTTGGTATCTGGGTGGTTTGTTATGTCTTGTGTTTTCCCCCAACTCAATTGTGGAACCAGAAATAATATATATTATCTCTAGAAGAGACCATAAAATGATATGTGGAACCTTGTGTGTAACTCAATTAAAGGCATTTCACTCCAGCATTCCTACATCAAACACAGTAACTATAGGATATCTTCCAGTCTTTTTGTTGGCAGACATCACTTAAAAACTCCACTTTGTCTCTGCAGCTGTCCTTTGTAGAGGAGGTACATGTAGGATGCTGTGAACTTGCCTTTCACCTAGGGAGGGCTGGCCATGTGCCCTCCGAAGTCACTTTCTCGGGTAACACCAGCCAGCTCTTTGCATAGAGAGGGATGTAGGGGGTTTCTGCTGCAAAAACCCTCTGGCTGGCTTTTATAGGAAGGCTGCAATAGCTTCCAGAGTGTTAGTCTCTCAGCTGATTTTGTCTCAAAGATCTGTCTGGTTTAATGACATAAATTGTGGGAGGCCAGGTTTTGTTCGCTGTCTCTTGCTGCTATTTTTGGGATGTGATTTTTCTATTTTGGTTGGCTGGGTGTGGAAGGAGTGTTGCTATGCTTTAGGGAACACTGCAATTAGATTCACTCAAAACAATCATGATTAATAATTATGACTGGTTTGTTACTAAAAAAGGAAAAGGTAGAAACAAATAATAAGCCACGATTAATTTGAAGGCAATCTTTGTCTCTCTTTCTGTCTCTTTGAAGAGCTTTGAGTAGACCTAGGAGCATTTGGGCTTTCCTTAGGGGATAGGAAAGCCCTCATTTCTGCACATGGCAGTGAGCCTTGCTCCAGTGTAAGTTATCCGATGAGTTTTCTGATGGAAGACACTCATTTACCAGTCGGTGACTCTTGTTAGGTGAGTCCCAGATAACTGCAGCACCTGGGCAAATCTTAGCTGTGTTCCAAGTCATTAGCAGAAGTATTTGAATCAATAATGGCAGGGAAGCCAATGAAACAGCTTTCCCAAAACAAATGGGTGAATAAACACTGAAAATTTTCAGTCCAAGTGAAGTCTGTTTACCCAGGATATCTTCTTTCTGCTGAGAGTACATGGCCTCAGGCCTGCGATGCGGAGTGGGAGCTGTTACTACCTGAACTCTCACTTCATTATCCCATTAGGAGCTGAATAGAGAAGTGTCACACTAGCCTGGGGCTCGCTTGCCCGCCTGGTGTCGAGGCCAGGGGATCTGTCCATGTCAGGAAATAGAGCTGGGCTGGGGAAGCTGCTGCCTTGCACTGCTGGCTGGGTGCAGAGCCGTGGGCAGGATGGGGTAAGTGATGGAGGCACGACAGGGAAGGCGCTGCCGGCTGCTCGGTGGCGGGGGAGCTCTGCATTTCTATTAAAATGGAATGTACCATGCAGGAAGGGCCTGGCAGCATCGCTGTCAGTGTCACTGTCAGTGTCACAGATGCTGCAGCTCGGTGCCTGGGTCCTGGCAGCGCTCAGACAAGCAGGATGCTCGGGGGCGGGGTGCGGGCTGTGCCGTCCTTGTGGCAGCAAATGTCTTTGGAGCTTTTTGGAACTCTCCCGGGTTTTATTTATATATGTACACACACGTATTATATAGTCAGTTCACTTTTCAGCTCCTATGAAACAAAATCAAAAACTGTTTCAGTTGGTTCAAGCACATGTGAAAGTTCTTTAAATAATCTCTTAAAGTAATGAATTCTTTTATCCTGTAGTTGGAGCAAAAGATTGTCTTTTCTCTGCTTAATTCTGATTTTACTAAGAAGGAACTTGCTTCTGTGCTCCCAAAGGAGTGATTCCTTAGCCCTTAATACAAATTCTATACTTAAACGATCTCTTGATCAATAACTGCAACATAAAGTGAATGTGCTGGGTTTGTACATAGAGATGTCTTCACTATGACATTGTTATATGAGGCTTGTGTGCTGCTACAAAATGTCCACCTCAAAAAGCTTTTCCATGTGTAAATGTCTGATTTTAAGAGGATCAAAAAATTGGGGACAACAGAAAATGCTTTCAGTCACCCTTTTCTTCTATGACATTTTGAAAATTTTGGAGTGTGTATTTAAACAAGTACCTTTCAATATTCCTATGCTTTTGTCTGTACAAATCAGAGACATAGAGACATTTTCTTTTGAAAAGACAAAGAAAAGCCAATGTCAGTCTCTGAGTTGTGGGATACTGACAGTGATCCTGAGTAGAAATGTTTTTATTTTCTTAATTGTCCCAGTACAGAAGTATTTCATAGAATCTGTCACTTGAGGGGAAAATTTTCCCTCTAACAGCTGAGGTCTTGTACCAGACTAATGTGTCCTGGTTTTAGATAAAAAAAACCGTGTTACTGGGTATTCTTTCCTTTTGATCCCCTGTTGTTGAGATTTATTGCTTGCCATTTATAGCATTTGCAGCTTGCAATTAAGGCTTCTATTTTGAATACCTAATGCATAAGCAGGAATTACCATAACTTAGTATTTTGATATGTCTTTCAAACCACAGCAAAAAAACCAAACCATGTTTCAGAGTTGCATAAAAGCATTTAAAGCTAGATGAAGTTTATAGTGACCAATGTTATATGAATAAAATGTTATTTTATTAAATTCTTTCCCATCCTTTAGAAGATTTCCCGTGCAAAAAGTCTCTGATATCATCCATAGGCTGATTTTTTATTTTTTTTTTT
>VZTT01033967.1:7870-18609 GCA_013400855.1 Buphagus erythrorhynchus | reverse complement strand
TTAAAGATGTGGCCTAAGAATTACAGAAGAATGTAAGACCAAGAAAAAAATTTCTCAGGTTTTCTCCCTGCTAGTTTTGTTTTTAGGTTGTTACCCAACTTCATTCTCAGAATTTCAGCTTTCCTGACTGCTTCCACTGCATTACCTAGTCTGTACTCAAGACTGTAGTTAACACACGAATTCACAAAGGATGATTTCTGCAGCCATTTGCCTCCCTCTGTTAGAGGATAAATTTACATCTTCAGTCTGCATATTTGAATGCTAAAAGTATCTTCCCACTTTCTGCTGTTCTGTGTAAATTGCCATCAGCCTCTGTTAGAAGCTTGGTTAAATGTGTTCAACAAAGTGATGTTTCTTTCTTGGTCCCAGTCCCAAATGCAAACGTTTTTCAGTCTCATACTAGCTTATTAAAGGAATATATTGTTTCCATTGTCCCATCCAATTTAGCCACAGCTGCGAGCCTTAGCACTGAGAGTCAGATCCACTTCAATTATTACTTCAAATTAAGACAAATACAACTTGGGGAGACGGCTTATAATAGTTTTCTCTTCATGTGCAGTAAGATAAATTTGCTGTGTTTGAACCTGGCTGAGACTTTTACAGAAAAATGAGAAGAACCTCAATTAAAGTGAATCAAATGTTCTGAAGACATGTCAATTAAGAAAAAAATTTGTTGGAAACTTGCCCCCTTCTTGTCTTGCCTGGAGACTGTTAGAGAGCCAGACTCTTGACTCCTTTGCCTAGTGGGTTGTGAAGAAGAAAGAGCTCCCAGCTTGGACTTCTTCCCTCATATGCAGGCTGCTGGATTGCCTGAGCAGAAGATCTACACCCACCTCAGTGTCTGGACTGCCCTGCTCTCAAGTTGTCGTGTCACAGGCTGGTGCCTTTCCCAGCTTTTGTATACACATGTATCCCAGTGTTTGGATATACGTTAAAAAGAAAAATAAAAATCTGATACTTCCATGGACGTTTATAAGCATCAGTGAAACTAATTTTGAAGCACAGTTGCTTACGTTTCTTTTCCCCTCCTATTTTCTTTATAAGGAAACAGGTTAAGAGAGATTCAAGGTAAGATCAGGACATAGCTATGCAGAGGCAGGACAGGTCAGGAGAGGAAGCAACACTCCATCCTGTCCTGAGTCCCTGGAAAAAGCAACTGCCCAACCACTTGCTCATCAATACAAAAAATGGACTGTAGCTCTTCAGCTGTAGATTTGGCCATCCACAACCATTGCATCCAATTTATTCCTTGTCTCATCTTCTTAACCAATAGCACAACCTGTCTCTGGCAGGTGGCCTGCAATAGTGGAGAATGTGCAGTCAGGGGAGTCTTCCTGATAGACACCAGTAAGTCCATTTATATCTACTGTATTTAATTAATAACTGCTGCATTGTGTTGTATTCTTAACATTGAAAGAGTGGTTCAAGAAACCCTCTATGTGAAAGCTGGGAAGTAATGCCTGTGAGGCAGCTTTCAGTATTACTCCTTCATGTCTGCTTCTGTTTGCATCTGGAAAAAAGATGCCTGATGACAAAGGCCCTCTGTACAGCCCTGGATTTAGTTCATGATCCCTCCTTAGTGCAATGGTACTTTTGAAGGTGATGTTCTTTGCTCTCATTGGGGTCTCTCCCTTGCTCCTGACATGCCCCTCCTCTCTGCAACTCTATTAACCTAAGCAATGTTACTGCAAATAACATGACTCTGACATGTTAAATTTTAAAAAAGAGGAAACACTGAAGGCTTGACAGACAATTTCACAGACTAATTTAAATGTCTGGGGTGAGATAGAATGATAGTAGTTGACATCTGAAGTTGCTTCTTTGTGATTGCTCTGAATCAACTTGATAAACTCAACTATAAATTAGACAGGCAAGAGTTATCTCAGTTTTATAACAAATCTTAATATTTATTGTGACGATAATTGGAATTGAAAAAACAAGATGCTGAATCTAAGGGTGGCAGTAAGATTTGATTATTCATATTCTGAAATAAATTTCTGCCGTGACAAAAATATTACTCTTTGACAACAGTTACAATGAATAAAGAACAGTGAATCATTGAGATCCATTCCCAGAAAATGTAAACAAAGAGAATACAGGCAGAACTAGAGTTTGGGTTTGGATTTTTTTTCACTTGATGAGATCATAAATTCCCATTCAGCACATCTTCACTGAAAAAATATATTTGTACTCAGAGATTTGCCTAATTCATAGATAAAATAAAGGTGTAAAAGGGTTTTCTTCCCTTTCTTTTCTTTAGAGCTATAGTTCTAACCATGCTCTAAGAACTGTATTAAATGACTTCTGTATCTGCTGAGAGCATCAAAGAGTGTTCCTCACTGTACTGACAGTGCTGCACATTTCAGAAAACAGAAAGACACAAAAGATCTACCAAGGGAAGATTTTCCACTTCACATGCTAGGAAAAGGAGGGGACATGAAGATGTGGCACATACACAAAATACAAATGGAAGCCTCATTGCCTCCTGTGGCAGTAATCTTGGCATGAGCATGGCACAAGAGCTGCCATGAAACAGAACACTGAGAATCATGGGCATTGATTGTCTGACTGCTCATATTCAAATTAATGAGCACAAGATGCTGCTGGCTGAGAAATAACCAGAGATGCTCTGGTCTGAATCCTTACATGCTGTGAGCCAATGCAGGTTACTTTGTGACCAGCTCTGTGACTGATCACTGCAGTACCTGCAGAAACTCAGTTGCTTACCATTGTGTGGGAGTAAGATGTGTTAAACAAAGGAGATTTTTGAGCAGCTTTTTTTCCTCTGAGCTTCACTGATATGCTGGGGTTAATGTTGAGAGAGCAATATAAAAAAAAAAAAGAAATTTGAAAAAAGCACAGGAGAATTGCCTATGTTTATTTAATTTACTTATTCCTATAACTGCCTTAAAAAATCTCCTTCTTAATTCAGGACCCCTGACCTCAAGGGCTCCTCACTCTTTCCATGTCTCTTTGCACTAAATCTTGTTCTTATTAAAGAACAAGATGACACTGACATGAAATTGAACATTAACAAAAAGTTCCTTCAGATGAGGTTGAGCAGCATAGATAGAAAATTAGGGAAATTTTCATTATTTGCCTGTTTTCCTGGCTTCTGCATCATAACCATTATTCATAACAAATTAATGCCTTTCCTGTCTTTTTAATGTGGATAGATGAAGATTTATCCTCCTGGACCTTCAGTGATCAGAAGAAAGATATGCACCACAGTTATGGAAGGAACTCAGAATTTTTAAGACCAGAAAAATCTGTCCTATATTTTTCTCTGCTGATCAAACAAAAAACATTCTCGGACAATCATGATTACCAACCCTTCTGTACCAGTCAAAATGAACATGTGAATGTGATGTGCTGACCATGTTAGGGACTTCCCAAAACAGAAAAGACAAGCTCTAGAGAATCTGAATTCTTCCCAGCTCATTTCAGACATCAGCCTCATCGCCTTGGTCTGCCTCTGTAATCAGTGGGAAAAAGAGAGAAATTCCAGAGAGCAGGTACCACAGCTGTGAGCAGGACCATAGGTGTCCTGCTAACTGCACAGTCACCACAGAGAAACTACTTTTGTATCCCAAAGTACATTAATCATGTACCCAAACGTGGTCTGGACAAAACTGGGTCTAAGAAACTCAATTCTAGTAAGGTGTTGAGCACCTGCCCATTTGGATTTTTAAGGTTTCTCCTAGATTTGGTGTATGGATGAGAAACAACAGTGAAAAGAAAAGGTTATTTCATGTATGCTCATGCTGCTTTGAAGAATCACTTAAACCACACTGTTATCTTACATTCCTTCCAGAAGAATTGGTTTTTGCATGGAAATTGAATTTTGTTAGGAAATTTTTGTATGAAAGAAATTGTCTTTAAATTGAAACTGAAAACAGCTTTCTGTCCTCGTTTAAAATGACAGAGAAACAATAAGCCTAATTTGTTTTGCACTACATCTTTCACATTACTATTCAGATTTTTGCTTCATCTTTTGGGTTTGGAAGGCTTGCAAAATAACTTGCATGTCAATTAAGAGGGTAAGTCTGAAATGAGCTAGTAAAGATTTGACAGAGTGAGACGTGTTTTGGTCCATCTTGTTTAATTTATTTTAACATTTTAGAAATGCCCACGATTAAGAAATGAGGTACATCATACTAAGAGAAATGTCTGAAAATGTTTGTAGGCATCTACCAATGATTGAAAGCATCATACTTCAGCACCACAGCTTTAAATTAACAATTTTATTGACAGAAGATAAGAGAAGCTGCTTGAGTGAAACCTTTTGATTAGCTGGCTTTATTCACCAGGATTATACTGGAGTGGAGGAGATTCTCTGGAAGCTGGTTGAAGAGTGTTTGTATATTTCTAACAAAACCAAAATAAGATTAACCTTTTATTTCAGTAGCAGTGAGAAATTTTCATTTACAGTGAAGTTAGGAAGAGGGAAAGGGATGATAGGAAATCTGTCCAATTCTAGTGAGTAAACTAACTACAGAAGGTCTATGTGTGCAAGGAAAGATTGATCTGCCTTTTCTAGGTTTCATACCAGGAAAATGAAGGGGTTTGTGTAGCTCAGAGGAAAACGTTGTTCATGCCTAAATAAATGAAAAGGAATAGCACTATTTTAAACCTCTCAACCCATGCGGGGTGCCAAACACACAGAGATACACATACACAATCAGTGCAGTGTCTAAGGTTATGCACAGCAAAAAAGCATACCTATTCTTAACCCCAGTATGTGATTTGTTGTTCATTCAATGAATCGTGTGCTGAAGATGAAATTTGTTATGATTGAAGCTTAATGATAAGTGCTGCAATTTTGATATTTCTTTGCTTCATAAAACTGAAAAAAAAGGACATTAAGTTGTTTCTAAAATATGACAGTGTTTGAAGTTAAAAATAGAGACAATTTGGAATCATTTGTTGTAATCTATCACAAGTTTGATTGCTGAACTTTGGGTCTCAAGAAGTATAAGTCCAGACCTGTAACAGTTTTCTTTCATTAACTTCTGTTGTCCCAGCACAATGTTATTGCTCTGTGCTAAAACTTTGGGTTATTCGATCAGGTTGAAATCCTTGTTTAGTAGTTAGCTATTAGCATTGGTAACTACTTTTTTTAAAACCTTCCACTAACTGAAAAACTGTGAACCTCAAATAATGATATTGTGAGAAAGAGGGAAGAGAAACAGAGGAAATTCTCCATGAGACAAACCTCTGCTCAAATTCTATTCAACACTCCTTTAATTGTATGTACTTTAGAGAGAAGTGACATCTTGAGTTCACCTGATGCAAACCCTCAGCTCAAGCAGAGTCACCCAAGACATGTTGCCCAGTTGGGATTTTAGTATCTCCTCAAAGGAAGACACTACAGCCTCTCTGAGCAACCTGTCAAACCAGTGTTTGACAAGCCTCACAGAAGTATTTCCTTGTGTTTACATGGCATTCCTGTGTTTTAATTTGTGCTCATTACCTCTTGTCCTGTCCTGGAGCACCACAGAGAAGAGTCTTTCTCACTCCATTTCTGCCCATCAGGTATTTGTACATGTTGATGAGATCCCACCTAAACCTTCTCTTCTCCAGGGTGAACAGTCTCAGCTCTCCCAACCTTTCTTCATATGAAAAATGCTCCAGTCCTTTTTCCATCTTTGTGGCCCTGCACTTTACTCTTCATGGACTGGGGAGCCAAGAATTGGATGCAGTACTCCAGGTCAGCCTTGGCTTTTCTAACCCTATCTCTGCAAGATCAGACAACTCTGTGCTCCTCCTGGATCACCCACCCTTACTTCCACCTCTTATACACTTATTTTTACTCTCTGAATTCACTTAGGATGTTCTTGCTCATCCATGCTGGCTTCCTTCTTCTTGTGCTTAATTTTCAACTTATCAGGATGGACCATGTCAAACATTGCCCTTGGAAGTGGTAGAGAAACCACTCCAGGAGATGTTTAAAAGACATGTAGGTGTGGCTCTTAAGGACATGGTTTAGTGGTAGACTTGGCAGTCCTGGGTTAATGGTAGGACTTGATCTTGCAGGTCTTTTCCAAACTAAAGGATTCTATTATTCCATCATTTATGAATATATTAAGCTTTGCAAGTTGCAGACTGAGATCTTGACCCGCATTTCAAATGGGGTCCAAGTTTTCAGCCCATTATTCCCCATGAGCTTTTTCCTCACCCACAAATTTCTCCAGTACCTATTTTCCTAGGTGAGTGGTTTCCTGTATTGGTAGTAGGGCCTTTGTTTGTGTGAGTAGTTTCCCTGAGTTCATCACACAAGCTGCCTGCTGCCTGCTTTAATTGGAAGTTTGAGACAAGCCGGGGACAAGAGAGACTAGTGGGCACTATACACATAATTGCTACTGCTGTAGTGCCACGTGCATTTGAAGTGCTATAAATTGGCAGTGATAATAACACAAAGTGATAATGAAGAACTTGGTGAACATTTGCCAAGTCACAGCACATCTCCAACACAGCTGAATGGAATTTAGAGGCTGCATTCAGATGAGAGTATCAACAAATCCCGAGTGCCTTCTATATATGTTCTAATTCACTCAACCAGGATAGAGCTCTCATGTGCAATTGTAATGTACCTATTTTCTGTTCTATAAATAGAACAGAAGATAGTGGAAACTTTTCTTTATCTCAGTCAACAAAAGATATATGAAAGATAAAACTTGGAAAATAATTGATGAAGAATGAAGCTGACTTTGGTCTCAGAGAGTAAAACTGAGTGAAGCTGGTGAAAGCTGCCATGCTTCTCGTGATAGCAGAACAATTAAAATGAGCTTTGAGGATATTGCATCCAAGTCTGCTGAAAATCCTAAACAAATAGACTGAGAAATGAGCCTATTTTGCATTCATTTGCAAGTCTTACTTTATCATTGGTCTAATAATATTTGAGAAAACACAGACTATATCATGAGACTGTGCCATTAAGTCTACAACTATATGAGCAAATGAGCCAGAAAAGTAATTAATTTTCTCCTGAAAAACAAATTATGAGGAAACACTTTTAGAGACCAGCCATTTGCGAAAGCAGAGCTCTTAATATATGGGAATAAAAATGTTTCCAGAGTCACAGTAATTGATAGCAGTGTGGCTTTTTTCCTCCATTTGATTGTTCATAGTGTACCAAAAACTCATCCTATTTGTCTGAAATTTGCTAGGCCTTAAACAAGTGTTCATGAAATTTTCAACTAATGTCATTGTCTCAAAATTTACCTACTGCAGTGGTTTTCCCTGGAATAAGTTCATCCAGCCCTTTTCTACAAGATCTGAGGAAGCATCATTGTTCCTGGGTTAGAGAGCAGAGCAGGGACATGACACTGCTGAGCTGAGGGAGGGAACTAATTACAGCCCAATTAGGGAACTAATTACATACCCAAAGGTGTGGTGGTGGTGATGACATGAAGATGGCAATACCTACAGATGGAGAAAAACTCATGTACACTGAAAGCATGAGTGGCACAAGTGACATAGGTCAGCAAGAGAAATCCTAACTGGATATAAGCAAAATGTCTCTTCAAGACTAAGTGGCTGGAACATGCTTCCCTGAGAGGCTGTGGAATTCTCATCCTTGGAGGTTTTCAAAACTGCCCTGGGTAACGCCCTAGAAAACCTGACCTAGTTTGGAATTAGCATAAGGAGGTTGGAATTTGGAATTGCTGACATCTGAAGAGCTTTTCCATCCAAAATTATTCTGTATGTCTATTTTAATGTTCAGTGAACACAACTTAATCTCAGTGTCAAAGATCTCACATGGCTGTGGGTTGTATGCAAACCTTGGATCTCAGCTCTTTAGTCCCAGCCTAAAAGGAACAGAAAACAGTAAGAACTCTTTCTCATTTAGTAGATGACCACCTACATTTAATCACACAGTTCCTCTCATGGTTTCTCTACCCTATCACCATGATGAAAGACAAATAAAATACAACATTTTCGTAGAATGGTTAGGTTTGAGAGGGACCTTAATGATTGTCTACTTCCAATGAGCAGGGACACCTTCCACTGGACCAGGCTGCTCAAAGCCCCAACCAACCTGGCCTTAAACACTTCGATGGGCCATCCTCAGCTTCTCTGGGCAACCTGTTCCAGTGCCTCTGAGTAAAGAATTTCTTCCTAACATCAAATCTAAACCTGCCCTTTTTCACAATCTACAGTTATTACCATGACCCACATCTCAAATGACCTGTTACTCCCCTAGCATTTGCAAAATCAGAGGCAGAAATAAAAAAGCTTCTTTTAGGTGGAGCAAAACATTGGTTGATTAGAACCAGGTGAAGGACTGAAAGAAAATGTGCTCTAAAACAAACCATCTCAAATGATCAGGACTCACAAAGAACTTAAACACTTCAAAACAGCATTGATCAATAACTGTAGTTTGTGCATGCAAAAATATAGTAATAAGGTTTATTTCATCAGCTGAAAGCAAAGTGCATAGTAAAAGAGCAAGCAAAAGTTATTTTGCATTTTGCTTTTTCATGTTTAGTTCATTGCTGCTTGCTGCCTGCCCCATGGCATGGTTGTGTAACTTGTGTATCTCAACTGAGCCAAATGCTGACACTGCATATGGGAATGACCATAAAGTCACAGAGTGGCCTGGGTTGCAAGGGACTTACCTCAAAGTTCATCTGGTTCCAATTCCCCTGGACAGGGATGCCTTTCACTAGACCAGGTTGCTCAGAACCTCACCAGACCTGGCCTTGAGCACTTTCCAGGTAGGGGCATCCACAACTTTTCTGGGAAACCTGTTCCAGGGTCTCAGCACCCTCACAGTGAAGAATTTCTTTCTAATATCTAATCTAAACTTGTCCTGAGTTTAAAGCCATTCCACCTTGTCCTGTCCCTACATGCTTTGTTTCTCGTAGGGTCCCTTCAGGTATTGGAAGGCCCCAGTTAGGTCACCCTAAAGCCTTCTCTTTTCCAGGCTGAACAATCCCAGTTCTCAGAATTCCCATCTCCTGACAGAAGAGGGGCTCCATCCCTCTGATCATCCTGTGGTCTCCTCTGGACTCACTCCAGCAGGTCCCTGTCTCCTGTGCTGGAGGCAGCCCTGCAGGTGGGGTCTCAGGAGAGCAGAGCAGAGGAGCAGGATCCCCTCCCTTGCCCTGCTGCTCCCACTGCTTTGGATGCAGCCCAGGACACATTTGGCTTTCTGGGCTGGGAGTGCACATGGCTAGTTCCTGTCCAGATGATGAACACTTCTTTCTCAGATCAAAGAGGATTTGTAGTCTTCTCAACCTCCTGGAGGGAGAAAATTTTCTTCCATGTGAGGATGAATACCAAACTGTCTCTAATTAATAATCCTTGCCTGTATGGGAGCTAAAGGTAAATATTTGCTATGCTAATAAGTCTGTGATATGTCTCCTACTATCTTTGTTGAAACAAATTCTAGTCATTTTTCAACTTAATTTCAGGCTATTTTTTCATTTAGGCATTTTTCTTACCGGTTTTATTTGGTCACTTCAGCCCTAAATAGAATTTGAGAAGGTATAAGCATGAACAATATAATTCCTTACAGAAGAAATTCCCTGTTCTCAAAAGTTTTCTTAGAGAATACTGAAAGATATTTTCATATCTTTATAAAGAAATATAGGAAGAATAAAGGAAGTAATTGTCCTTTGTTCTTAACAGCATTGTAGAAATGACTCTTGTCTTTCTGAGTTTGGAAATACACATATTTCATTTTCTTTCCAACAATAGACTTCTATTAAAGACTTTGCAAGCACAAATGTCAAATTTCAATAAATAATTTTTACCAATTTTCTAAAATAACAAAGAAATCTGTAGACATGTAAACAAAACAGACATTATAAAGGAACATTTCCAACATTCCTTCAAAATACTTGCATATTTGTATTTACAAAGTTAATAATCTTGAGGCTTTGTCTCTTGAGGCTTGTCCTTGGCTGGCAGAACACACAAACTTAAAAACATTAATTTGGTTGACTTGGACACTTCATTTTATGAAAAATGTAATTCAAAGGTAAGTATTTGCTATTTGCAGTCACAGTGGGTGTAACAGTTTTCAGCACACCTTGTCAGCATGGGGAAGATTGTAATGATTTGATGTTTGACTGATCAGAGTTCCTATTTTTGGCACCTATATTATAACCTATACTTATACTAGCTTATATTATGTTTATATTTTATTCCACCATACTCATACAAGAGTGCTCTGGACTGTTATTTTTCTTCTCTGATTAACTGTTCTTTGGCAAATGTCAAATTATTGAAGCCTTTAAGTGACCTGATCTTTTTCAATGCAACAAGTCTTGGGTAAACCTGTTGCAGCTTTACAACGGGTGAGGAGTGTTCTATAACATACTCAAATTGGACTGGTGAGGAAAAAAAGAAAGGTCACTGTATCAAGGAATAGCATCTACATCTACACTGAAAAAATCTACAGTTACTAGTGGGGAGAAAATTACCATGTCCCTTTGATGTTACCAGGGGAAAATGGGAAAAGGATCCTTCTTTAATTTTGTAGTTAGGAGATATCAGAAATCAATCATTTGTCATATTCAGTGTTATCTGAATGTATGAACTGTGCATGTCTTGCTTTAACTGGCTACCTCAAGATTATGAAGTTAGGTTTGGTCTTAATGATTGAGTTTTTCTAATGTATTTATAATCTTTCATTTAAGTCAAATATAAAATATCCATCATTATGTCCTTTTTCCCAGGTAATTAATAAGAAACAAGATATATGAATACTGGGTGAGTCAACTGGAAGG
>VZTT01033960.1:41577-58039 GCA_013400855.1 Buphagus erythrorhynchus | reverse complement strand
GGCATTTTGGGGTGAATTTGGGTGGTTTTGGGGGGACTGGGTTTTGGGGGAGATTGGAGGGATTTTGGAGGTTCCAGGTTAGATTTTGGGGTCAGCTCCGAGGATTTGGGGGTCCAGGTGAGGTTTTGGGTGTCCGAGGTGAATTTTTGCTTTGAAAGTGAGGTTATTATTTATAGATTCCAAGCCAGATGCTGTAAATAGACATCAAGATGATGATATAAAATGGAAATAAAATTTGAGAGACCAGAAACTGTTCTCAGAGAACTAGAATGAAATCTTTNAGGACTGATTTTACGAGGAACCTGACTAATTTTTTTTGAAATGTAATCCCCTAATAATGAAAAGTCAGTATTTCTGATGTTTGTGGTGTTTTTATAGCCAAAAAGCATTAGGTTTAAGACATCATTATTTCTTAAGAAGCTCTGAAATGATTGTTGCCCAGTCAGGAGTGAAGGTGGCAATAAACCCTCCAGCTGCACAAGAGACCACACCACNCTGGAGCTCAGTATAAAATAAAATCCCATCCTGTGGTCAAATACGTGAGAAGTTAAAAATTTCAGACAAGCAGTACTTGTGCCAAGAGGATGTTATCTGTTGTCAATATAATATACATCAGAAGTCAGAGAAGGGCCTGCTTGGTGAGCCTGAAAACTATGAAAGTCTCAACAGAGAAATTACAAGCTGCTTTATGGAACAACGTCCAATATTACAACTAAGGTAACATAGAAGCAGCACAGGAAGCCCCCACTACATTGATACACACTCAGCTAAGCCGTGGTGTCCTGAATTATTCCAAGCTGGATTTTCGTTGTTATCTCATCTCCTGCTCATGCTCATGCTCATGCTCAGGCTTGCTATTAGTCAGAACAACATTACAAAATGGGATTGTCATACAAAAGCTTTCCAGATCTTAAATATAATGTCTGGCATTTTGGCTCCAGGGAGTGTACAAAATCAGATCAACTTAAGGAAAAATAAAATAGTTTTAAGCAGAGATTCCACTGGAATCTCTGGAAGTGACAGAGGAAACTGAGACCCCTGTTCACCCTCAGGGCTTGGAGGCACATTTTGTACTTCAAAACCCAAGTGGGAAGTTAGGACTCTGATCCTGGAAATAATTCACAGTCCTGTGCAGCTTAACACCTACAAATGGTCGTGTAGAACCTTGGGTCTATTCATGAAGGCAGTGGCCCTCACATGCAGAAATATCTGCAGCATCAAGCCCAAATGATAAGTGGCAGTCCCAGACGTGGTACTTGTAATTCCCATTTCTCAGGCCCAGTTCTAACCACCAGAAGACTTAAAATTAGAAGGCCTGCTGTCCTAATTGTACAGTGAATTGTGATCTTAAATATTTTAAAATTGTTTAGATCATAGTAAAAATAAAAACAGATTTACACAGCTTCCCCCCTGCCCCTGAAATCCATCTTATATTTTTCCTCTCTGACCCTGAAAACTGTTTAATTTTTATATTTTATCTCACTCATTCTCTTTTAGAGAATAATATGTGTTTTCAAATTAGGAAGACTTGGACAGTCCTTTCTTGCTGACTAAAACTGGAAAAGGTCAGTCTTGGCTTAGGTTCTTTAAAATTTAAGCTCTTGTCCATTTCTATTGTTGTTGTTGTTGTTAAAATATTTTAAGTATACACCCAAAATATCCTAAATGTGAAACAAACATCTGGTGCAGGAACTTCCATGCTAACATTTAGCCTCATGGCAATGCAAATTTTAGCCCAAATTTCAACTCACATTGAAAAGGCAGAGGGACAGCAGGGATTCAGGACCTGTCAGGTTATGCTTACCTGTCAGGTTTCTATCATCTGCCAACTAATTAAAGCAACTTTGTCAAAAAATTAAATTAACACTCAAGTGACATGACAGAGCTTTAGATGTTCTGGTTAGAGGTTATCCCATTTCTCTCTTCTTGGCTGCAAGTAGCTGTTGCACACAGCTTTCTGCTGCCCCACTGATATTTTCCATTGCACCTCTGAGATATTGCAGAGGTGATTACTCTTTCTTCTTCAGAAAGCCAACTTCTTTTTCTCTCTGCTTTATTGTTGAATTTTATGCACAGCAGCCAGACAAAACAAGGGTTGGTTGCACAGTGGAAGGGTTTTGGGTTGTAGAAACACAATATAAAGAGTGAGGATATGGTGCCCATTTTTGCTGGCATACTGTGCAGCCCATCAGCTGTTTGGTAGAAGACGTATTTTATGGAAGAGGGTCAGGGAGAAATTTTTCAAAAGGAACTCATGTTTGCTAATAAGATCTTCTGAAAAAATATTTGTCCATGAAAATTATGTCTGAAGCTTTAAAGGGCTGAGCATTTTATAATTTTTTTAAACACTTGTTAAGTTTATCTCTATGCTTTGCACTACCTTGATTCTTCATCCATGTAATAGTGTTTTGCCTCTTACAGACCTTTGGGGCAAAGGAATTCATTGCTGTCTAGAATACCATCACAACCTGAGAAAAATCACTGAGACAAACCCATTGGGTGGGCAAGAAGGCATCCTACTGCATACATCTAATCCCCATTTTGCACCTCTGACGTCTGTGATCTGTTAAATTCAATCAACATAAATGGGGAAGAGCTGGAACTATAGGTAGGTTTTCTTCCAAAGGCCCCCAGTACTGAATATCAGAACTGAATTTGATAATAGATTGTTTATGAAAAACTCAAGTAAAAGAGCCTGTTGAGTTGAAAAGATTGGAACAATCACTTGAATTTAGTGAAATATGACAAGCAAAAACGGAAGCTGAAGCAGTGGTGTCAGCTAAAAGTGGAGTTATCAGTGAATTTTATACATCTACAGGGAGAGGGAAGACTCAAGACATAGAAAAAAAAATTGCAAGCTCAAGGCAGGAGAGCAAATGATAAAGGATACAAGCACACTTGCTTATGTAAGAGGTAAATAAGGTATATTGGAAATGAATTCTGAATTAATTAGCAATGCTTGGAGCGATTATTTTGCAAGAGTACCACATGAAGAGAATGCAAGGGAGGAATTAAATAATATAAATCCAACTGGGATGAGATAGGCTGTATTTAGAAGGAGCAAGTCATAAAAACAGGTAGGAATAGCAAAGTGAGGAAAGAGTCTTGATGAAGTGCCAATACATTTGCTGAGGTATCTTGTTATGGAAGACATGTTTGATTGCTTTCCTAAGTCTGAGAAAGCACTAAAGCAATGCCGTAAAAGCTTTGCAGAGTATCTATTTAAATGTGGAAAAGTGTTAAGCTCAGCACAAATTATTCAAGTGAAATGGTGCTGCAGAATATGAAGCCTTGGCATAGATTACTGGAAGCATCTGTAGAGAGACTGAAATTTAGATGTGTTAGACAGTTTCATGACAGGAGAGAGTGGAAAACTTGCTGTATTTATTTTCTTGAAAATGCAGAGAAAAAAGACAGCTCCTGAAATGGTTCGTGTAGAAATGGAAAAGGTACATGTACAGGAATGGGAACAAGCAAGCTGGTTTGGAGAACTTTATATGTGTCACCTTCACCAGAAAAAGTGCTCAAAAGAGAGAAAATATGAGGAGGACTACCTCAGAACATGCTATCACATAATAAGATGCAAAAGCTTGTGATGCCATTTCAGCTAAATATTAACTATGGCAACTTTTTTACTTAGGCATGAGTTAGGGTGATCACTGGCAAGACTGAAGCCTTGACAGGAAGTGAAAAGCATCCCCCACAAATGACAGCAAAGGACAAGACCTTAGAGGATGCAGTTCTAATACCTCTTTCTGGTCACTTTTTCACTGCACTTTAGCTCTGTGGTGTAAGTACAGCTCAGATCGGCTCTATTCTTTAAAGATTGTGTAGAAAATCAGTGTGCTTTAAGTTCTGGAAATTATGCCATATAGATGATTGAATGCTTGGCTGCCCTGTGAAAGGGGAAAAAAGGGAGACATAAAAGACTTTAGTTCAGGTTGCGCCAGACAAGCAGGGCAATTAAAAGAAAAAGAAAAAGAAAAAAAGGCAGATCTTCCTCTGGATTGTATACATGCACCTCAGGACTGTATTAGTAGGACAGTCCTAAAATAACAGACAAAGAGATAATTGTGAGAGAGACCATAGACTTCACATTCAGATAGGATTTAGAAGCAATAAATTTTTAGGAGATAGCTGGCTACAGGCATGGCAAAGAATCATGTAAATGTTGCTAACTTCAACCAAGGAGAATTGTTGGACAGAAGAACAGTTAGGATTTTTGCCTCTTTTCTAAAACTCTGTCGTAATTAAAAAATGCTGTACCCTTTGGGAATACAAAACACAGGGGAAATATATTTGGCATCTCAATCACAGGCAAATAACTTGTATTATAGATACATTCAGTTTCCTCTTCTTCTCACAGGAAAAATACAGTCTCCACATATGCAAAGATTATGTCTAGACAGACAGTAGGGTGTTGGTGTCTGGCTCTCCCACCAGCCTTTGGAAGCCATCAAAAAGCTTTATCCCAAAACCTTTGGTGCCCAAGCTTATGATCACATTGCTCTAACTACGGCCATCAGTCAGGCTGCACGTTAAATTCTTCAGAAGACAAACATCATATTGCCTACTTTAGCACTTTTATGGCTGGGCAAAAGAGGGCTGCAAGCTGGGTGTAAAAGCTGGGCTTTTCAAAGGAAAGTCCACTGCATTTACCAAATTCTCAATTTGTTCTGCAAACTGCCAACAGGTATTGGCTTTGGGATTCTTGTTGGTTTTGGAATGTGGTTTTGTGTGTAGGTAATCCATGCCCTCCCAGCTCTGCTCTACAGATCCAGCGTGGTATTCTCATGATGATTTTCTTTTACAGATATCTGTTGGCAGATAAAAGCCTTTGAAGCAGAGTTCTCTCTTCAAGCTGTTAACCCTGTGACTAGCTACCGCCTTGTTAGTTCTCTAGTACGTTATATATTATTTTGGATTCTGTAATTATTTTCTCTAACATTAATCTAGCTTACAGTTGGCATCAAAAGCCATGGATTTTGCTCACACTGTTTTTCTGCAAGAAGAAACAATTCTTTAATATGCAAATCAGAGCAGCAAAATTAGATGAATGTAGTTAGCATGCCCTTGAAAGAAAGAAAGGCTTTCAAGGAAGACTCAAGGTTGCAGTTATGCTCCTAAAATGATGAAAAAGCTACTTAACCCTTTAGAACAGCAAAGGGGAAAATTGTTTTCTCATGAAAAAGAAATGATTCTTGTGTAAGATATAAACAAAAAATGGGAGCTAATTAGTGGAGGGATGATACATAGAAACTGAACTGTCATTTTGACAAATGCTAAAGGCTTATCTTTCTTATTTTATTGGACATAATGGACATTCAAGCTCTAGTCAACATTGTAAACCAACTTGCCCTCATACACACACTTCAGGAATCCATCTGGAAAATATCTTGACAGAATAAGTCTTCTTATGCTAACAGGTGTTAGATTAGGCAAATACAATTTAATTTGGTTACATCACTATAAAAAATTTGTGAGCCGTAAGATTTGAAGCCTGACATGCAATATGGCCATACAGGTTCTTCATAGTTTGCTATGCAAACCCAGTCAAGGAAGATTTTTCTAATGAGTGCAGTTTCCCTTCAGGACTGAAAAGTAATACTGAATTACTGAAATTTATGAAACCCTCTTCAACAAGTCCCTCTGCATGTGTTTTTCAGAAAGCACATATCTAGATTAAAAGCTCAGATAAATTGTATGTGAGTCCTTATTCAGAACTTCTCTTTCCTCCAGCCTACATCCCATCTGTGGAGTCCAAAACAAGAGATGCTGTCTGCAACATAAAATATTTATTGATTTTGATTAGATGAGTAAGTGAATTCTGGAACTAAACTTGACCCATGACAAAAAGCTCTAGGCACCCTCTGATGTAAATCCAGTGTTAGGATCTCATTTATTCTTTTATGAAGGCCTTTCAGAGTGTTTTACAAAGGAGAAAACTCCAATGCCTATTGAACTTTATGAATTGAGCACACTTCATTCTTGATGCCTCCTGAAAGCAATAGAAAGCCAGTTATGCATTATTTGATTATCACTGTAAGGTGTTAACATCTTCAGTGAATTAATAGAAATTGCAGATAAATAGTCTGTTTCCAGAAAAATCAATATAATCCATATTGTTCTACTTAGCTCCATCAACATTAAAGAAATTCAATAATAATGCAAATCAATTATCAAGCACATAAAAAGAACATCTATCATCCTTTCAGGGGACAATAATAACAGCATAAAGAACACAGATGAGAACAACAGTATTTGATTGCTTCTACCTACACTGAATTCTGTCTATATTTTAAAGCATCTGTCCTAATGAGGATCAGCATCATCAGGCCATGGGAAAAGGATATTCCATTCTGCTTTTAGAAAACATAGCTCAAGACAAAAGGTTGGATATAGCAAAATCTCCACCTTCTCAAGTACAACATTTTCATTGTCTTGTGGAGATTCCCTCTTCTGTAGTTAGCCTTCAACAGGCTTCAACAGACCTGTTCCACATACTACTGAGTCCTTTCCCATCACATTCCAGCAGGAAAGATTGCCATGTGGCATTTTCCTCTCCTGAAAGCTTTTGATTTTTTGATTTGCCCAAAGGAATTTTTTCTTTTCCAGCAAAATGAAACAAAACCAGATTTGAGCAGTTCTGTGACTTTGACAGCTGAGAACTGACTGAAGCAGTACCTTCTTGAAATAATTGTTGAGGTCCTCACCTATAAATTCACAATCATAAGTGTGCTAGGAAAAATTAACTCCCCTTCTGGTTTTCATGCTGGGGCAGACATTGATGCTACACTGATTTACAGGTCTTGGATGCTTGGTGCTGCACACCAACAACTTTGGCAGCACTTCCTGATTTTTGATGTGGTTTTAACATGATCGCACACATGTGAAGAACAGGCACACATTCAGACCTAAGCTCATTTTCCTTGCCTAATCTTTCCAGGCCTGAGAAATATTAGGCCAGAGCTCCTTCTTCCCAGAGCATCCTCTTCTGGTACCCCTACTCTGAGAGGAAAATGCAGCATCTCCTTTACATATCTGCTGCTAACCAGTTAACATCCAGTTCCTGTTACAGGTTGCTTGGTTTGTGTTTTTGCTTCTGTAAGTGCATTAGCTTGGCCTTGGATGCAGCTCATGTCCTCCTTTCCTCACTCTTCACATGCTGTTCATGCCTTAATCTGCAACTGTTTAATTGGTAATATTTTATCCCTCCAGTATTTGAATGAGTATTTTTGTTCATGCTGACTGCTGAAACCACACAATTGTGCAAGGCTAAGCAAAACCTCAGCTAAGACATATAAATACTGAGACAGCCAAAGAAAGATGGATAGCAGAGCTGCTGCTACAAAAGTTTCTAGGACAATTTTTCCATATACTGCTAAAATGGGTTAAAACCCAGACAAATCCAGACAAGGTCTGAGGCTTAAAACATTCTGCTATTGTTATAAAGATTAGAACTTTCTGTAACTGCACAAATGCAGGATTGCCATTAATATAATTTTTGTTTGACAGCCTTGCAGACCTTGGTGTGTCTCTGTCCCATTGTCTGAGTTCAGAGGAGTCTTGGTTCCCCTTGTCTCTCCTTAGCTCTTGCACCTCTGCAGTGCCACCCATGCATGGGACAAGCTCTGTTGCTGTCCTGCTGTGGCCACTCAAACTGTGCCAGAGGACAGGCTGCTGCAAGACCCTTGGCAGTCCCATCTCCTCTGGGGAAGGAAGAGTGGCTGGTGACTCCTGTCCTGAGCAAAGGCATGAAATGCATGTCCAACAAGCACAAAAAATGAGTGTCCAGCTGAGCAGGCAGCTGTGCAAGGACCTGGTAGACTCAGTGCACCCCTGCCTCTTTTGCAGGTATGTTGCCTTTCACCCCTTTCTGTGACAAGGGGACCTCTTTCTTCAGAGGACACTTTAAACCATCTTAGGATCTTTGCAAGTCTCCTCCATTACATCAAGCTGCTTTGACTTTGTTGAGCCTCAGTTCGCTTCACTTCCTGGTGGCACTATTTCACATCTTGCTTATTGAACCAGGTACAGGATTCAGGTGAGGCTGCAAGGGAGTGAGTGGCAGTAAGGAGACCAGTGGGTACATTTAAGGGAGTTGCTAGTAAAACACTGGCTTCATTATCCTTAGAGGTGCTGAGGGGAAGACAACGAGGCTGAAACCTTTTCTGCATGCAACAAGCTGAATTTCTCCCTTTGCCATTGGAGTACTCACACACAAAAAAAAAAAAGAAAAAAAGAAAAAAAGAAGAAGAAAAAAGAGCTATGGGGCCATTAGAGAGTTTTAGATACTCCTAGTCCCATATGGTGATTTATTTCAAATAGGCTGGGGCAGTCACATCCCCTTTCTGGTCTTCTAGCCCTGTGTGGGGTGGGCAAAGGTCTTGGAGCAAGGATCAGGATTTCAGTTGTGACAAGATGCAAAGCTGCTGGTTTTCTTCCCAAGCACCTACTTCTTTGCTGAGATTTCAGGAAAATATTGTTGGCCTTTCAGTGGGGTTCCAACAGTGCCTTGATAGATGGTCTTGTGAGAGGCAATAAGTGCCATCAGCAAGGCGCAGAGTAAATCCCTGGAAGTAAAAGAGTCCCAGTTTTTCTGGGATAATTCATGATCTCTGGACATGGTATTGGAAACACAATAAAAGACTACATAGTTCATTTCCTACTTTTTACATCCCTCAGTCCAGCAGGACAGGCTTAGTTGTGACTGAAATTGTTCTGGTTTATAAAACTAGTTTTATTTTTAAAATCAAAGTTAATACAGCAGACAAACATACTTAAACTGTGGCATGTCAGAGACAAGATGACTGACAACCATCATCTGTCACTATATGAAGCAGCTCCACAATCTTCCTGTCTTTTAACACTTCTTTAACCTTGATTTTGCTGATTTGAACAGTCATTAATTAGCTATGTATACACAGCTGATAGACCTGGAATTTCACAGTCTATTAGAGTACATAATTTGCATTTACATCACAGTGCTGTTAAACCAAATCATTATCTTAAACTACACATATACATCAAATGTTAGGAAATCAAACCAACTTGTCTCCAGCTGTGTATTTTTCAGTTATATTTATTAACATCACTTTTCTTCTTGCTTATTCAAAACATATTCCACAGATGGTTGTATCAAAAATGTTATTGCCCTAAACCATATTAATAAAAGCAAAAAAACAAACAAACAACAAAAAAAGCCCAAGCCCCCAAACTACAGACCTTAGCAGTGGGAAGGATAGCTCGCACTTTACTATGTAAACAACTGTAGTGTTAAATCTCCTGGTCTCTGGTTTCCAGCTTTACATTCCTGCCTTGGTGACTTAGAGGCCACTACAGATGTCCATATGCTGGCAGAGAGCCTTTCTCCTCTGTGGGAGCTGTGGAGTCACCCGTGCTCAGGGTGTCCCCACTTGGGCACGCCTGCCCAAACATCTTCCTGCTGTGCCTGGCCAGTGCCTGGCTCAGGGCTGGGAGCTGTGCCCATGCTTTAATGCACCAGCAAACCATGCATATTTAAACACCCCTTTATTTTGTTCAGAACATATAATCTAGTAACTGAGATTTTTTTCTTTTTTTTCCCACTACGTTACAGATAAACGGTGACTGCAAGAGCGGATTGAGCTGCTGACACGCAAGCATTGGCTCTGCACCTGGGTTTTGGTAATCGGAGTGGACTGTAACCACTGCTGCATTATCACAAAGAACCGAATAAAACAAACCCAAAAGTTAAGCTCTTAAACCATTCTAACTAAAGGCAGAGAGTGATGGGACAAGTGGAGTGGTATTAAACTAAAAGACAGGAGATTTAGATTAGATTTTAGGAAGAAATTCTTCACTGTGAGGGCGGTGAGACACTGGAACAGGTTGCTCAGAGAAGTTGTGGATGTCCCACCCCTGGCAGTGTTTAAGGCCAGGCTGGATGGGGCTCTGAGAAACCTGGTCTAGTGGAAGGTGTCCCTGCCCACAAGAGGGAATTTGGGCTGAATGATCTTTAAGGTTCCTTCAACCATTCCATGGTTCTATGAAATGTTGCATTGCTACACAAAGGACCAAAAAGAGCCACAAACAACTGAACAGGTCGCCTCTTAAACCGTTCTAACTGAAAGTAAAGCAAAAATCTGGACAGGAAGGTTCTTGGCTGAGCTGCAGGAGCAGAGTAAGGCAGCAGTGCCCAGTCAGCTCTGAGTCTCTTGAAGCTGCAGCACCCTCAGCACTCCCTGGCCAGCACCCATTCCTTGGCCCCAGCACTGGTGCCCTGCTGAGGTCTGAGATGCTTCTGCCCAGTTTTGCCCACTGTGCCTGCCCTTGACCCGCACATCCTCCTGCCCGTGGTGCTCCCGCAGGCTGTGGGCTGCCCCACACATTGCCACAGAGTGTCCCACTCACCCTGGCAGAGGGCAGCCCACAGCCAGCCTAGCCTGTCTTGTCCAAGCAGCTTTGGCACTGAAAAGCTCACTCTTTTCACTCCTGACTGGGTACTGGTGCATCTGTGTAACAAGAGGCTGACATTATCTTTTTTCTTTCCCATGATGACAAGCCTGCAGTGGTAGCCAGGATATTGGAAGTGGTGGCTGTCACATTTGGCAGTGCAGCTCCTATTTGGCATATTTTGATTTGCTTAATGTTGCTACAGCACTACAGTGCGTGGTGCTCTTGCCCACATCCACAGACCTAAGGCAGAAACAAAAAGCAACAAAACATATTGTTCAAATATTGCATATAGTGCAAATTCTCCTCCCTTCCTGCCACCCCAATAAAAAAGTCATATCCAGGGTAGCTTAAGGAAGAGGTTGAGAGGTTTGGGGGTGATGTTTGTTTGTTTGTTTGTTTTTGGTGATGTTTTTCTGAGGGAAAGAGTAGAAGTCTTTTTCAAAATGGACTTATATTTGCTATAGAAGATGTTAGTCTTCAAATGGTGGTAGAGGCTTTTTTTTTCTCTCTCTCTCTCCCTTGATGACAGAGGTAATAACTGATTGTGTCTGCACACAGTAGCCTGAATTCTATGCCACAACTTTTCTCTTCAGACTTGATGTTATTAAACAAGTACTGTCTTGATGTTTAGTTATCAACATTTTCTGCTTATGTAACACTAATATAAAACAAATAAATTATGTAAAAATCAGCCCCCATAGCCAGATTTACTATTTTAATTGAATTTGTGAAAAATAATGAATCAGCAAACCACTGCTATTTTGTTTTCCTAGGTTTAATGGCAAGTTTCAGATTTTACCTGCTTGGAAAAGAAAGGTATTTCAGTGTCTGAAACTACTAATCCAACTACTGAAATTAACTGCAACTATCAGTTACTGTGAGTACTTTTTATCTATGTCACTGTCTGAAAGCAGTGAAAGTAAAAGTGCAGAGAGGCAAGGGCTCTAGAGTAAATTTTGACAGACAAGTACTAGCAAATAACTTTTTCCTCCTGTTAGCTATTAGAAGGTTGCAGCCTTTGATATGCTGGCAAGAGTGACCTTGATGTGCACATCCTTTGAGAAGGTTGTACCAATTCTTCACCTGTTGTCACTTGGGCCTGGTGAAGCTAATGGAAATCTTTCCAGGGACTTCCATGGACTTTGAAATTGGATGTAAGCTAAACATTTACAGGTTGCAAGGGTTTAGCATGCTCTTTCTTCTGGCAAAGCAATACCAATGCTCACAGAGGAAGGAAACTGCTTTTAAAACTGTATTAAAATACTAAAGCATGTTTGATTGAGAATTAGATTTAAGAATAATGAATTGGCATGATGTCCTGCTAGTGCACTGCACCTGACTAGCACCAGTACCCTTGCATGTGCCTTGCTGGACTTGTGGTGTGCTGCTCTTTTGACTGATGTGTCCCAGCTGAGATAGTGCAAAACCCAGGGGGAGCACTGGGAAGGAAGAAGTAGAAATATTTGTGTTATGTGGAGCTGTTTGGTTTGGCTCTCAGAAGAGTAGAGCATGAGTTAGAAGCAGGTGCTCCTAACACAGGTTGTCAAAAGGTGTGCAACAACCAGAACAGCTCTTCTCACTTATGTTTTAGAACAGCCTGGAAGGTGGGGGTGCCCCTCTCCTTACAGGTATCAGCCACAGGCTTCAGCCCCCTTGCTTAGGGATGAAATGCAAATTTCACCCTTTCAGCCTAAATGTCTGAAACTGGCTTTAGGCCACTATTTAGAAACTGTCTACTCCCTGGGAAAGAGCCAGGACTGCACAGTTCTTTGGAAATGTTGGTGCCCATCTGTCCTCCAGGGAAAATGCTGGACTTCAAATTGCAAGTGGCTGCAGCTGCTCAACAAGCTCAGCCCTGGCCCTGGCAGCTGTCAGACACATATCTGTACCAGGTATTTTCCAGCTGAGAGAAAAGAGCCTTTGCAAGCTGGGCCCTTGATAGGATTGTCCCCCATGTGCACCATGTCCATGTGTCTGCTAGGGGGAACCTCACTCTGCCATTGAGGACGGTGGGACAAGGGGGAGGTTTGCAAAAATTGGCCTCTATTTTAGCTGATGTTGTTTTGATTGAGTCTGAAAGGCTTGGACCTAAAGTTTTTTCTCAAGAGTCATCCCTCTCCCTTCTCCTTCACAGCAGTAAGCAGTCTCTGCCCACATGCCCAACATCTGCTGGCTGAAGCTGGAAGTGCCCAGTGGTGACCTGTGACTTCTCTCTGCTGCTCCCTCCCACTTTTCTAGCATAAAGCTTTGTGCGCATCAAAGTACACAAATAGTAGCTGCATCACACTGCTACTATTAAATGTTCATTATATTAACCTGATGGTAATATTTGAAGATCTTGCTGCATAAAATCTCTTACTGGGTCAATTCCTGTTAGTAATTATGGGTGCGGATCTGTCTTCACGCACAAACTCTTGAGTGTATTTTTAGGCCCTTCTGTTTCCTCCCCCTGGTTTGGATTACCATCTCCACCTCTCCCACTCATGATACAAGTAATAACTCTAAACTCAGGGCTCTTTCTGTCTGCTGGAAGGAGAGGATGAGTAACAGTGACAGAGGAGATGAGAAAGCCTCCCTTGCCATGCACTGGCGTGCACAGCCTGTGCTGTGCCAAGGTATAAAAAAAAGTCAGCATTTCTGATTTGAGTTGCAAGTCTCCTGGTGAGACGCTTCTGCAAGCTCATGGAACCCGAGAAACAATTATTCCTGAGCCTTTACATGCACTGTGTGCTGGGTCTTCCAGCAATGCATAAGTAAATTAATGTTTTGCTCTTTGTTTCTTGGCTGTGGTCAATGTAACCTGTGGCCAAGATCATATATTTTACAGCATGCTCCTATCCAGCCAGCATTGAGGTTTTCAGGGTTTTTCTAGGGGTGTAGATAAACTCTCTCTACTAGTGGTGACAGCTGAGCCTTTGCAGACATAATTAGGGGTGAATTGGGTGTTCTCAAAAACATCTTTCCCCTTGGCTGGTTGATGTAGAGCAGGTTGTGCTCATCAACCTTGTGGAAGGGAGGGGGCAGTGACTGACTTGAGAGCTGAAAGTTAGGTATCCAATTAATATTTAAAATAACTAAATCACAAGGATCTGTTTGCTGTGTGAAGCTGGGCAGCTTCTACAGAGTCAAATTCTGAGTTTAAACACACTGCACTATGACCAGCAATTCTCCACAATACAGTAGGATTTATTAATAGAAAATACGTCAATATGAGTTTGTCTTTGTACATGTCAGCAACATGTACAGTGAAACACTTTTTTTTCCTCAATCTATATTGTTATAGTTCTTTTGTGTTATCTGACATAACCATTTATATTTTGGGCTTAAATATGTTATTTGTCAAAATGTACTTTCAGTGTTAATATACCTTTAAAATCATAGTTTATCTTTTAAATATTGAATTCATATTATTTTTTTTCAAATCAATATTGCTCATGTTAGTGCAAATTTGTTAAATCTTGAGATAGGTTAACCATTCCTTCCAGACCATAAACAGCATTTAATAAAACAGTGAGATTTATATAGCTCTACACAGCTGAACAAGATTCTAATACGAAGCTTGTTAAAAAAAAAATCCGACATTTTACAGTACATCAATTGCATTTTATACATTTTTTTTGAACAGTTTTGTTTCTTCTCTATTTCTGTGTGTGATCTAGTACAAGAATGAAGGGAACAGCAATAGGCAATGATACTTTCCTCAGTATTAAAAAGAATGCATCATATATATCTTGCTCAGTATGGCAGCAGTGTTGTATTTCCAAGCCTGGAAAAGAAGCCAGGTAATTCAACACCTTCTCAAAACCCAGTACAGCAAGAGTGAACGTTTTCAGTTGGAGCACTTGCCACTACAGAAAAATGGAAACAAACCAACACAAAGTATAGACAAAAGGTATTTTATGCCACGTCATCAATCCAGAATCTCTCACTTGAGCAATGGTCAACATTTGACTCCAAGTAATTCCTAAGAGGAGCTGAAAGAGGGCATTGTGGGCATTTTAGTAGTTTGAAGAATGGAAATATATGCAACTTACAACAATCTCCTGTCCTAAGAACTTTGAACAGAACAATGCATCCCCTTGGCCTGTTGGCAAACCTGTGCCTGGAGAGCTGCACCAGCCTGCTGTTTGTCAGGCAGTCAAGAAGAACTTCCAGCTGCGAGAGTGACATTCTTTATTAAAAAAAAGTTTTTATACTGAAAATGTGCTTTGTTCAAAAGAGCACTGCAAATGTCACTTATTAAAATCAATGTAATAAATAAAATATAAACAACCTGTGTCCAAAACTATGAATATTATTTTTATCTACCTCACTATACATCTGGCCCACTGTGCCCCTCCCACCCCCATTCTCCTTTTTTTTCTTTATTTTTTCATCCGCTTCACCNTTAAAAATTTTTTTGCATGCTATTTTTTTCCCCATGTTTACTACAAAGAGCAAAGGTTACATATCGTACACTGGGAAAAGCTGCCAAAAAGATTAAACTATAGTCCTAGATTACCAATAAACCAATTCTACATCACAATACCTGCCTGCATGAAGTACTTGGGCTGCGTCCTATAGAGCAGGTGATGACCTGTGAGAGACTTCTCCCCCTGCACACAGCCAGAAGTGTGCTGGGTGATGTTAAAACTATTACAGTGACTAACCACAGAAATGTCTGCAACCTAAAACAAATTCCTTATTGGCAATTTAAGCAATTTACAACTACTCCATTAGTGGTGGGTCTTATGCTCTGAAAATTGTATGCTGAACTGTTTGTTGCCTGAATCACAGAAATGAAGAAATGCTTCTTTTTTTTTCCTTCCAGCATTACAAGAGCTAAGATGAATATACCAGCTTTTCTGGCATCCTAGCCTATGTAGCTGCTCTTTTCTTTTAAAATTAAAAAAAAAAAATTATCTGTCCCTTACATTTTTTAGAATTTCACTTTAAATGCACAGAAATGGTCTTTATTTTCAAATTTGAGGAATGTGTTCTGGGTGTTGGATTTTATTTTTGGTATGGGTTGAAATAAATGATTGTCCTAATGGTTCAAGAATTGGACCCTTCTGTAGTCTAAAGAGTTTGGAGAGTCCAGGTTAAAGTCTGATGGGTCTTAGTTTTTCATTCCCTCAGGGAGATGGCAAGATCAAACTCTGCCTTCCTTGAGCACTTAGTGGTTGGTGGCTGGAGAGTAATGAAATTTCCTCAAGAGTAGATCAAGAGATGCTCTTTTAAAGGAAATGGCACCTAAGGGTGATGGAGTTGTGATAAAAAATCAGCTACTCCTTCTTTTGCGAGCATGTGGCCTAGCAATGTTGAATTGCTATCAATGGTTACGGAAGTGAATAAGAGAAAGCACATACTGGAGTTTCCACTGTTTAAAAGAACTGAAAATCAAACAAAAATTGAAGCTTAACAAGGAGAACATTGGATGAGAAGAAGTCTTACGCCACACAAACACACACACTCAAACACACGCACACGGAATACTATGCATACGTGGACACACACGAGCAAGAATGTGTATTTGTATGGTAGGTTCTTGGAAATAGACATTCTTAGCAAATATGGATGACAGATCAATTGTAATTTATTTTCTTTTAACACTGTATCATCATAAAGAAAACTGGTATAAATGAAAAAAATCTATTTCAAATATCTACATCTAAAATTTTAGGCAGTGAAAAAGCACTTCGTTGACAAGGAGTGTGGAATGATGAATGTTAATTGTCAGAAACTGCTGAATGCCTTTTTTTTTTTTGAGTTGCCACAAACAAATTCACATATCAGAACAAACAATACTGCTAAATATTCCTTTTTGTTTTTTTGATTTTTTTTTTTGATTTTTTTTTGTTAAAACGCACCGGGGTAAAGAAAACAAAAAACTGGAAATTCATACATCTTTCAAAATTTGAAATTGAAGCAATATTTAGAACCATAGATGAAGAAACACTGTGGCATTGGTGTAATATACACAATGCACCTTTTTCTTTTTATCTGTAATGTACATACAATCATTTACAACAATGCATTAACACAA
>VZTT01033960.1:15423-36892 GCA_013400855.1 Buphagus erythrorhynchus | reverse complement strand
TCTGTGTTGCTGATTTCACTGAAGTAATGGAGATACAAATTCAGAAGTTTAAAATTAAAAAAATAGAACAACCTCAAACCCTTAGTAATCTTTTCTTAAAGCAATAACCAATGAGACATAATATGTTTGAAAATAAATGCCAGGAGTTCAAGAATAAGAAATCTTGGCTTAGGCTAGCTTGGAGGTTGAAGTAATTCTGATTCTGGAGGAAATGTAAGTCAAGCAATGTTGCTGCTAGCAATGAATGCAACCCTGCTCCAGTAACTGCTTCTGAACATGCAGGTGGAATCCCTGGGAACTCTATTCCCACTCTGCCATGCTTCAGTGAGCAGTTGACTCTTGCTGTCCAAAAGCAGAGGGCAAATATAAAAGAATGGAGAGAATGAGCTAGATAAATGGACTGATATTGTCTGGTTAATAACTAATTTTTCCTGATAACATTGTATATTTACCATCATAATAAAATTGCAAAATGAATAGAAAGAGAAGTCAATGAAATATTTTTTAAAAATAAAAATAAAAATGGCAAGAGAAGGGAAAGGAGTGAAAGGAGTCAGAGACAAAGATATTTCTGCAGCCACATTTCTTCACAGAGATCTGAGAACTAGCTGAAAATTATATTAGCAGAGGAATGATCAGTGTGTGTTTATGTGCATATTTTATGCAGTCTCTAAACATCAGTATGTGATAATACCGAAGAGGCATTTCTGGTAGGCAAAATTGTGAGCATTCTAAAATGAATACTATGATCAACCTGCAGTACTTTGTGGTTAAATTGCATAAAGGACATTATAGAAAAACACCTTTCTTTCTCCCTTCTGTTCAGTCTTCTAGGTGATACTGGTTAAAAAAAGGTCACATAGTTCCCCATAGCAGTTTTCTTTAAAGATTACAAAAATTGAAAATTGTGTTACTCAGAGGTTTACGTGACAAAGATGTCATTGACCAAATTCATCCCCATATATCCCAGTCACTTGATGCATGGTTTAACATTTGGCTTTCAGACCATTTAAAAAGAATTAGTTCAAGAGAGTAAAGGAAAATTCTTCTGTACCTCACAAATCTTAGGTAACAGAAATCACTACTTGTCACTACCACTGCCACCTTCTTGCACAGTGAAAAATGAGGTAAGGGCATGAGAAAAGATTACAGTGCATTATAGTTTCTGAAAGTAATAATAATAAGCCTTAGCACCCGTAACATCTGATGGTGTTTTTTTTTAGTGTTCTGAATACATGTGGACTTGCCAATAAGTTTAAATAACAAAAGTATTCATGATTGATTCTTTATAACCAAATGAAAAATAAATTAATCAGACTTTTTTTCTGCTGCTGGAAAACATAGCGTGTAGACTATGATTAACATATTAGTTCAGTGAGGGAACTAAAAAGGTAAAAGAAACCTCAAAGAAGGAGTCCCATCATAGTATACAGGAGCCTTATCTTCGCTGTTCTGAAGGAAAACACCATGGCATAAATAACATTATCACATGCACTTACAGTTCCCGTTTTCCTAAACTGAATATAATAGTTTTTGTCTTCAAAATATACTTTAGGTGACAAAATTTTATTATTGGTTATTATTTTCTACAGAGAGGAGAAAATGGACAGTAAATATAAAAGGCGTCATAAACCTGTGAAAAGGGCAACGAGAACTTTGATACTGTGCCTCTATTTTTTTAGCTACCCTCGTGAAATCAGTGTAAGTTATCATCTTCAGCCAAACTGTTTACTTCATAGATTCTCCATTTTCCCCAGAGGTTTCCTGACAAATCCTCAGGATGGCAGGAAGCCAACATTCCTATTTCGAAAATCCATCAAAAAGCCTTCATTTCAGTCCCAGCCCAAAGGTCATAAAATTTTTCAACTATAAACTGAGAAGAGCTTTGGAGAAGAGCATGGAGACAGTCATGGATAATTTGGACTACAGCTGTGGCTCTACACTCTGTGTAAAATCCATAAGTCAAAGAAAGCTTTGTGTAATGCATCAGCTTGGCACAAAAGTAGAAGAGCAGATCAAAATATTTGTATGCCAGGTGGAATCTGAGAAAACATTCATCTAAGTCCCATCCTCGTGGATGTATCGGCTGCAATGCACTGTCTGATGCACAAAATGAAACGCAGGCATCGCAAGAAACTTGCTATGTGAACTCGTATTAGGCCACTCAAGTAAAGTCCAAATGTCTCACAAAATGACAAATACTGATTTTATATGGGTTTTTAATCAAATATTTATTATTTAATGAGCTACAATTATGTTACACAAATTTCATGTTGAATGTCGATGAGCAAAACTCCTTCCGTCATTTTCTTTTGTTCTTATAATGGTGCTTAATTTGAGCTTAGACCAAACATGCAGAGATTTGGTGATCTGAAAGAGAGAAAGTTACTTGTTAATTCCATATTTATTTGTACATTGGTCATGTAAGATTGTGAAATATTACACTTTTTGATTTGGACTAGTTTGATTTTTTTCCCCTCACTGAGCTCAGGAGGAGGAAAGACAGTTGATAGCTGTGCATGCTGCTAAGAACTTCAAGTTTCCTTACTAAAAGTCCACCCAAATAATCAATAGAAATAGACAAAATAGAAGAAAATCTTAGAGGAAAACACAATGCAAAAATCGAAGCAAAGTAAAGGTTGCTGAGGCAGTACAAGTCTCATGATCTGAAAATGATATTGCAAGAGAAAGGAAATAAGGGAAGTTGGAATGCGAGAAGAAAAACACCACAGTAAAAACAAATGAAGAGGTGAGGAAAAGGAAAAGCCCATTTTTTAATGTGTGGAGAGAGACAAGACTATCTGCAAGGAAACACTAATTTTCAGCACGCATTTTGTGAACTTTCCAATATAATTTGCTAGTCTGAATTTACACATACAGCTAGAACAAAATACTACTGTTTCTGCCTTTTCCTTTTCAGCCTGATGCTCTTATCCCTGAGATTCACCCTTTATGGGTCCTTGACAAATGGCTGAAAAAACTTCAGTCCCCTCCTTCACAATCAGCCAAGTAAGGGTCAATGAATTTTTATAGAAAACCACCTTGTGCAGTGACTATAAACACTCAAAACATTACAGACACATAAAATGCAGTACCTTGCCTGAATCTTCTGCACTCTCCTGTAGTACTCCACAGAAGTCATTCAGGACACTCCTAATTTTTTGGTTTCCAAATGCTCTTGACTGTCATTCTTCTCTTCAGATTTTCATCTTCAGGCTTATTAACATTCCATATTGCATTTTCACACAATTTCCAAGGCTGGTCTTTAGGTTTTGATTACATAATCACATATAACATAGTAGATACAGTGTGAGTATCTTCATATCCTGAATATAGTCTTGAAAGATGGATCTTATGGATGGATTGATGCTGAGTCGCCATGTTCCTGGGGAACAACCCATTCTGCCTCTGAGCAAGACCTCTACAGAGGGCATGGGAGAAGGCAACAGGCATACAGACTTCTCACTGAGATTTTTTGCCTGCCCTGAGGCAGCATTTGGAGAAGAGGAGACTGTGATGCTTGGCACTATATAAACATGACAGAAAGTTCAATAATGGTTATATAAGCCTGTACAATGGTGATGGAGACCAACATGTATTTTGCAAGAGAATTCATGAAGAGGTACAGCACTGGGAAAAGCACTCAAAATTTCCTAATTACTGAAATGCTAAGAGATTAACGAGCTCATTGGGAAGAGAAGCCTTCAAAGAAACCTGCAACAGATGCCACAACATACAGAGAAAATTTCTACATTTAAATCAGCCCAGCTGACAAAGTAACATGAATAAATTTTACAGAGAGCCACACATTTCCTATGAAAACTGACATACAAAATAAGTTAACTGATCCTGGAGAGCATTCCCTGCAAAAGACAGATGTTAGGAATCCCTGCACATGCTCAAATATACCAGTTAATTCAAAGTGATCAACCAGCTTCCTTCTGAAATGAAAACAAATGTGAAATTCAGAAAGATATGGAAAATTGGATTCAGAGCCTGTCTTCTGTGGAGAACCATGGTGTTCACAAATAATTTTCACATAGTATTGTATTCATTCGAATATATCTTCAGTTGTATTTCTCAAGGTGGCTAAAACTTGTGAATTAAGCAAAGCAGGCTGACTCTTCCACAGTGCAGCAAGCCCAGCCAATCCTATAAAACCAGTGTTCTATCACAGCTGATTTTTATATACGCTATGCAAGCAAAATCTCACCTGTCATGGTGTCTTTCCTAGAAGTGTGTTCTCCCTTATTTCCATGGTAAGTGGCGTTAGTTCCAGTTGATTCATAGTCTGTTTTTCTTTCTTTTAGGCTGATCATTTCCCGAGGTGAGGCTGGGGCACTTGCTAGATAACAAAAATGGATTTTTTTTTTATCATATATGACTGAATGTAGGGTTTAACTCTTGAGTAGGCACTTCAGTAAAATTTCTATCTGTTAGTTTTCTAACATGAAGTTGATTGAAGAAACACTACAACATTATGGAGGAAGAGATGCTGCTATTTCAAGGTCAAAATGTATTCATTGGACAATTAACTGCAAAGACAGTTTTATTTCGGAATGTTAAACTTCTTTTCACTTACATCCAATATCTAAGATGATTGCTATTAAAAAAAGAAGTACAACAATTTTTTTTTCTCCTTTTGCTTTTCAGTTCCTTTAACTTGCCAAAACTTTCAGGTATGGGCACTTCCATTTTTTTCCTCAGAATGGTTTCTTTATTTCCATTGAAAAGACTGTTAACTTTCAACTGTGTGGAAAAAACCCTTATAAAATTGTTTTCATCTCTTTTCTCTTGAAAATAAACAAACCAATTAAATTATTCTAATGGAAAAGGGAAGAAAAGAGCCTTTTCCCCCCCTAGAAAACATATACCAAAGAATGCCTAACAATTAAAGGTAACTCAAATAATTTCTCTGTCTTTAAATATCAACATGTGTGAATAACTACCATTAAAGTAACTGCTATTTTAAGCTATTTTTATTAAAACCAAATCCTTCATCACCTATACTCATGGTACAGCTAAAAGGAGGAAAGTACAGGTGACAAATAAGAGAACTGGGTTTTATACTCAAGTCTCACATACTGGAGAATGTGGAGGTGATCACTGGCACTGATTATGAAGCATTAGAGCTTGCAATGCTGAGGAAAAGGTGAAAAGCAAAGGAAAAAAATAATGGCTAAATCAGTAAACTGACTTAAATATATTTAAGTGTTGGTAGATAAAGTGCACTTTCCCTGTTGTGGTGAGCAGGAGAAGGAGCACAGGGTGAGTGGCAGAGCCCCTCAGAGCCTCCTAAGGGCACGGTGGAACAAAAATTACTAAAGTGCTGGTGCTTACCCCCAAACACTCCCCTGCCTCCACCCAGGTATTTCATATGTAAAAAGAAGCTCAAAAACAGTAACAATGCCTTTGTTCAAAAACAAGGAAAATAATAATAAAAAAAAAATGTAATACAAACTCTTTGTGAAGCTTGACCTTGAGGCATATCTTCCAGCATCTCTAAACTATGCTACATTTTTTAGTTAAGCAACAGTGAAGTACTTGCACTCAACTGTGGAGTAGGGAAGCACAAGTGATGTTGAATTGTGCTTCGATTGGTTTTGCTGGCCCTGGCCTCTGAATTTATGGAGCAAATGCAGGACAGATGTTCTTTCTTATGAAGCCGTTAGAACTGGGGATTGCTTTTAAACTGTTTGTCAATAGTGATGTAAATCTAAAGCTGATAATCCGGCAGATATAAAGAAACATGACGTTAAACTACCAAATCAGCTAGTGGCAGCTTGAGTCTAATAGGGAGCAGGCCAGAACACAAACCTTGAAAAAGCTGCTAGCAGAGAGACATATTTTGTTTCACATACTCTGGTAATGGTTATAAACACTCTGATGTTTTGAGCAAAATTGACTGATACAGATAAAATCATCTCTCTCTGTTCCCTGTGGGAATTCCCTCTCTCTTCCCATGAGAGGAAAACTACTTTCTGGCAAGCATTAAAATGCAGAAGCACCCTCTTTCAGAGTTTTTACTGGAAATAAAGATGAAAACTTTGGTTGATATTAGACTGAAAATTGATATAATGTTTTTCTGCTCTAATTCTTAAGGATACAGAAAAGAATACAGAGCTCTCTGCAGTAGTTTGAGCCTGTTATCACCCAGTCCTAGGGATGGGTGTGATGGTGTGTGTTCATTTACTTCAACTCTTTACCCCAAGGTAGGATCCAGTATACCAACATAATTCCTGACAGATTTTAATCTGAAACTAAAGATCTCTAATGACAGAGATCACATAACTGCTCCAAGCAGTCTGTTCCAGTGCTTTCTTTCCCCACTGGTAGGAAAAGTTCCCTGATGTCTAGCCTGACTCATTGCTGCTCATTATTTCCATTTGTCTGCTATGAAAGCAGAAAAAGTTCACACCATTCCTCTTCATGGCTGGCTGTTACATGCTTGAAGACTTGGTGTGCACCTCTTCCCACTGTCTCCATCACATGTCTCTTATACTTGAGTTAAACAATTACAGTCCATTCAGTATATTCTCATATCCTGATTTTTCCACCTTCCAATTCATATGTGCAACTGACAAAAATCCCCAGACAATTTCTAAAGAACTTTCATCTAGTCAGACATTCTCCTTATAATTTATTTTTAAAGGATTGGTTATTTTTTTCCCTTTGAACATTACCTCCAATTTCTCAGGATCACTTTGAATTTCAATAATGCCCTTCAAAGAACACGAGTTTCTGCAGATTTATGTCACCCACAAAGGTAATAGGTAACTTTTGCATATTATCTGGGTCATTACTAAAACCACTGAAGAGTACTGAACCCAGGCTAGGCTCCAAGCACAGCATTCTGCCATTTTGGCAATAAAAAATATCCTTTCCTTGTGAATGGTTTTCAGTAAGTTTTTTATTTACCACACAGGATGCTTTCTGAACTGTTGGCTAGCTTGCCTTAGGCTTGTCCATAAAAATGTTGCATGAAAGAGTCTTACTGATCATAGGATATTGTACTTACTGATTTGGAATTGAATCAATGCTTGCATTTGATATGGATACTATGAGACACAGCAACTTACATTATTATGTAGAAATAGATACTTCTATATTTAAGAAATATCTTATGCTCCTACTGCCTTTGAGCTGCTCAGGTTCTGATTATTCATTCCAGCAATTTTCTTGACTGACATTTAGCTGACTGGTGTGTAATCACATGGGCTCTTCTTCCTTCAGAAATAGCCACTATTATTTGTGCTTTTCCAGTCATATAACTGATGACAGCAGTAAAATTTCATCCAAAATTTAGAGTAACAGAAGTGAGAAAATAATTCTGGCAAGAGACAGAACTAAGATCTCAGGGCCAGACATTTCAAGTACCTTGCACTTACAGTCAAGATGAGATTTTAGAGAAGAAAAAAAGGAACAAGAGCCCTTTATGGTCTTGTGTAATGGCAGATTTTAAAAATAGAATAGCAGCTCTCACTGTACTTCTGGCTACATTTTCACATCTCCTCAGTTGCCGTTCTGCAGGACTAAGATAATTAGATAATTAGATAATAACACTTCTAGATAATTAGCAGTACAATTTTCTTAAAAAACAAAATATAGCATAGTAGTAATCATAAATTTGGCAATTTTAATCCTAAACTCTTGGTGTACCTATGGAATGACAGCATTTGATTGAACAAGCGACAGAAAGGCCACTGAAAGACTGACAGTGCACTCTGTTTATCTTGAAAGTTTTTCACTGGGAATGGCTTTATCTAATGGAGGTACGTTCTACTTTAGAATAAAGTGAGGGGATGATTACTTGATTTCTAGATAGAAAAAATAATTTGCACTACAGCATTACTTGAGATACTTATATTAGTTCATTCTGCAGATCACATAGAATTGATAATAGCTGGTGTAAATATGCTATCATGTTACAGAAAGACTTGTAGACTAATCTGTGAAACTTACATATGCATATTATGTATACACACATACCCAGAATAAAAGCTGACAAAAAAGGAATGTGGGTCTTTAAACATCTGCTAAGTGTGCAAAATGGTCATAAACCACACAGTGGCTTTCATAACTAGCAAAGTGAGCAACAGAATTTCCTGGTGCTACCAATGGATGCCATTGCCCGGAGACCTAGTCAGGTAATCCCCATCAAGAAAACATTTGGGAGAATTTATGACAAAATGTTATGGTATAATCTTTCTTCTGCAAAACTTTACCAGGTGCTAATGAAAACAATTAAAATCCTGTTTTGAACAGGCGATTTGGTGACGGTAAAGAATACACTTTGTGCCCTTCCACCAGCGCTAACAAGAAATCCGTATGTCAGGGAAAATGGCGGTGATGGATGGGTCACCTCTGCCTTTGCTTCGTTCGGGCCTTACCTGAGCGGTTGTTGGGAGACATGCGCACGGGAGAGATGGAGGGCGTGCGGGATGAGGAGTACGGCCTCTGCCGATCCCGTTCTATTGTTGAAGATGAGGCTACAAAGTGATACTGCGACCATCCATCCTGCAACACCAAGAATCGTGACAACCGTCAGCGGAAACGCCGCACAGTTCCCCGCTTTAAGCAGAGTATTTTTGTCTGGTGCTTCCACTATGGATACACCAGTAGGCTGCTGTCTTCTTCCTGCCACTGGGTGGTAAATATAGTTAATGGTGCAGGACAGGATGGGCTGACTGCACTGACACAGCAAGATTAAAAATAAAGGTTTAAGGTTATTAACACTGTTTTAGGCTATTTGTGTAATAGTTCTGCCTTTTTTTCCCACACCTCTATTTTCACAGTGTAAATAGAATTCTGGCTTGAAATATTTTTCCATTTTATAGGGAGGTTTTGGAATACGTAGATTGGGAAGTTCTACGATTACCAGACTGCACATCTATTTAGCTTAGATACTAACTGCCCTTTTGCTCACACACGAGAGAAAAAAAATCAATGCATTCTCCTTGTCCCAGTTTTCTTCAAGGCATACAGAATGAAATTCTATTCCTTCTATTTTTAATTATGTTAATGGTGATGTATACAAAAATACAGCAAAGTAATACAAATACTAGAAACAGCGAGTTCAAAAATAAAAAAAAAAGAAAGTTTAAATAATTCATGTTTTACTCCTGCACCATAATGTAATGCAATAATCCAAAATAATGTACTTCACATTTTTAAAAACGTATTACATACAGTCTGAAACTATCATGACAGCATAAACTAACTTCTGATAGTGTTCTTATTAAATGACAGTATTTCAAATGCCTTCAGTATTGATAGATTGCAAATGTCTTTATCAGTGCTTAATGTTACATCTAAATCAGTAACATTGAGATTTCCCAGTCTCACACAGTTTTAAAAATGCCCAGTTTCTGCTGGGCTCAGCGGAAATCGAGTCAAGCACCAGACATGGTGCTAAATAAAAGTTTTGTAATGAAATGCTGAATAAAAATAAACACAATAAAACATTACCAAAAACCATTTGGCATTTTCCCCTTGCTTACAGAAGAATAATTCACGATTGAGGTAGTAAAGAATATTCCCACCCCTAACTCAGCTACTCCACATATCCAGCAATGAATCCCACCCCTTCCCATGCTCTGCCTTTGCTCAAGGTGTCTGTCTGACTTCGTTCCACCTACAGATATCATGGGCACCTGGCTCTCAGAAGACAAGATGGCTGGAAAATCCCCTTTCCACGAGACTCTTAGTAAAGAGAACTCAGCAAGACTGTGACAGAGCAGGAGGAAAGAAGATACTGATACTTCTTGCAGAGGGAAATTCTATAAACAAATTAGGACAGACAGAGGTGACACCTAACTACAAGTGCTGAATGTCTGTACTACTCATGCAATGTGCTTGTAGAAATGGATGTATCTCAGTTGCAATTCCAAAGACAAAAATGAGGAAGAGTGAAATCTAGGCTATGGCTTTTACTGTACAGTCAGGATTTTCCCTGGAGTCAATAGTGACTCTTTGTCCTCTATCCCTCATGTTTAGGACACTTCACTGAACTGCAACTCATATTTAATCACAGTCATGTAAGAAAATATAAGGGAGAAATCTAGTTAACTAATAAAATATTAAGGGTAACTTGAAAAAATAAATACTTGATTTTTAATACCACTTCCTTAAACCAAAATTTTCTATATATAACCTTTCCAATCTATATCTGGTCTCCAAAATGAACTTTCTTCACAAACCACATCCTCCAAGAAAGAGGGAGGGTTCATGATAATGGAAGAAAAACATCTGTGAAGCCCTAACTTCTTAAATCAAATTGGAAATTACTATATATGATATGTACATATTTATAAAAAACATGTATTTTGAAGAAGGCATAATAGTTTGTAGTTAGAGTTATAATGAATAGCTTAAGTCCAATAATCTTATCCAAGCATCAAGACGACAAATAACACATATAGCCTTAATTTTCTCTCTCTGGTTAACAATAACTTGTGCATTGATTTTGCTATTATAAAACTGAATGAGCAAACGTGAGAAGCCCATGCCTTTATCCTGATGAAGAAAAATGGTTTCCTTCTTTCTCCTTCTCTGCGATCAGAATTTCTTACAAGAAAGGTGACTATATCTCATTCTGTTGCAGTTTTCTACAAGAGGATTTATTTCTGTTAATAGTAACTTTTCTTTTAAACAGACTGAAGAAGGGGAACTATGAAGAGGACAGAATTTAGATCTGACAAAAAGGAAAAGGGATGCACTATTTATTACTCTCTGCCTGCAAAAGAAGAGCCATCAACCATGCTTACATAGAGCAAGGTAGAAATGCTTCCAGTTTTGTGGATGTGGATAAATTCATGGCCAAGTATGCGTCCCTTTTGCACTCCTGCCTCCCTCAAGTAAAACCCTGGCGTATCGCTCAGAAAAAAGTGACGAGTCTTCCCCTTTCTTCCTGTTGCCCATTCCATCAGCATTGTATACACTAATACCTGCAGCCTGGTTCTAAAGGGAAGTGGATGAAATAAATCCCTGACACCTGCACCATCCCACTCTGCAGGAATAGCACATGGCACCAGTTGTGCTGTGCAGGATATCAACAGGTACTTTGTCAACGTTGCTGCCGCAGACATAGTACTGCCTGAGCAGCAAGGAGAGCTGTTTAGGATGCTGGCACAAGTAGTCTTTCCTGCAGCGGATGTTTTCCCTTCTTCTCTTCCCTGTAAATTTTCATTTTTCCTCTCTGGTGACAGTAGTGCTTATAATGAGGTCTTCTACAAATTCTCAAGCTGGCAAGCCAAATCAGCTCAATAAGACAAGTGAGGCAAACAATAAACTCTAAGACAAGTTTTGTACTGACTTGGCATAGCTGTTGACTAAACAAGGTATACTCCTACCACTGTATGACGACTTTCAGGGTGTTTTTCAACAGATTGTGGGCAGCTCCTAGACCTCACAGCATTTCAAAACCCTAATACTGTTAAGTTATTTATCTTTAGCTTCCTTCTGCTGCAAGGAACAAGCTTCTTTCCTTATAAAAGGTAAACAGTTCGTAACAAATTTATTAAAACTATCCCCATCAACAACTCCAAAAGCTATTAGTATTAAATATTGAAACTAATTTTTAAGAGCCTAAAGGGGGTATTTTCAATTTAATGGCTAGATAAATACCACCTGACATGATGGCTGCTTTCATTAGTTTGTTTCAGGTCTACTGCTTGTAATGTAATTTAATTAAATTGATTTGGGTACTTAAAGGTACAGTATACAGCAGTGTCCTGCAGAGAAGAAAGTCAACTGAAGACCTAAATATGTGAGACTGAATTTAAGAAACCAATTTACTAGCCACAAATGTGATCTAGGAGAGGGAGAGTAGCATAAAAAGATTTGACAAATTGGAAAGCAATTCAATGCAATTCTGTTACAGAATGGATGTATTTGTTAAATGGAAGTAATTAATTAATAGATGGCAACTGCACACTACAGGACAGAGAACAACTAGAGTATAGAAATACCATTATAAGTCCTTCCAACGCATCTTCTACTGGGCATTTGTCTATATTTTTACCATACTGAATATATCCATTATACTATTATATCAATTATACTTCATAAAGTCCAAACGTTAAAGCTTGATTGGCAGTGACATGCTTCTGACAACATCCTCATTGAGAAGCTGAAGGTTAAAATTGAGATCAGAGTTGGATGATTGCTATAGAAAATGAAAATGATATTGTAGTCTCTCTGATCACTTTTTACTGGGCCTAAGGGGTGAACAGGTTCTTTATTTCCCTGCTCAACTTTCAGCCATTTTGAAAAGAAATCATTTTCATCAGGGCCATACGAAAATAATTATTTTGTCAGGGTGACTGAACTTACTGTGCCAAACACTTATTGCATATGTCTCATGAAAATATAATTTGTTTTTTTTCTTTCTTTTCTTGATATTCTCTTTGTGTTTAAAATGTAAGGGCAAAATAGAAAGCAGTTTTCTATTGTGTTTGTAAGAATTTCAAATTTTCAGAAGTCACTGGTAGTGGAGTCTTTGATTTAAGGAGGTAATTTGTGGAAGTGGATGATGTCAGACACACAATTTTCTCTCTTGTAGTGCAGCAACTTTGTGAGGACTGAATTAAATTAAGCCCTGATGAGAACTGACAACATGTTGACCCAATAGGGAACCACAGCTCCTGCCTGAAGGATTCACAGACAATAGAGGACTGAAGTGGCCAAGGAATGTCCAGGAGTCAGGGAAGGTATGGTGCCTAACCTGGATGCCTCATGAGACCCACTCAGAAAGAAAACCCACAACAGTCCATGTGCTAACAGCCATGCAGCAAAAGTGAATACAAGCTCTATCCTCTGACTGATTATGTTGATGAGCTGCTATAAGACACTGACTTGAAAAGCACTGAGTGCTCTAAAAAATCTGTATTATGTATGATGGCTGTATGATGGCTCAGTATCTTCCAGTGTTGAAGAGCACAGTCTGCTCTGACTCCTGGCCACAGGTAATTGAACATTGTCAGGAACAGTGAAGAGCAACTTCGTGTAAACAGAAAATTCCTGCTAGAGAGAAAAAATTAAAATGAAGCAACAAATCCAATAAAAAAAACAGCTAAAGCCTGAAGAACTACAGATAACTGTGTCCTGCCTTCCTGAAATTTAAGCCTCTCTAGCATGGTGATTTTTGCTTCAGGTCTGATCCTCTTGTAACCTGATTTAACAGACATTTTACAGACATCTTGAAGCACACAGGACCAGACTTGCTTCGTCATCCTACTTCCTTATCCATAAGCCAGCTTTTTACTGGTTCCAGGATATTAATTGCAGTAATGACTATTTCTATAATGGTTATAAGCTGTAGAAATGTGAAGTTTTGATAGACAATCTCTTGCAGGGATCAGTAACTAGACCCACTGTGGTGTTAGAAGTAGGTGACACAGCAACAAGGCAATGTGCCTGTAAGTATGTAACCTGGGACCCACTCACTTTGAAACTCAGCCAGACACTGCTCTGAGTTGCTGGTGTTGCTTCCTTCACAAGCTAAAGCACCACAGTCAGGTTAAATGAAACATCAAACAACAAACTGGTGTGTGCACCAGTGTGACGCTGTCTACAGCAAAAGATTAATCTGATGTGAACTAAGTCAAGGCTCATCAGACGTACACGGTCTGGGCAATTCTTCAGTGGGAATTTGCTGTCACAAACCCTAATAGGACACAGCAGAAATTAGAACTGGATCAAATAATCTACATACATTGCCATATGAAAATTATGTGTATGACTTGACTGTGGTGAGAAATCTGAAATGGTCACAAGGGTGGGGTGATGCACATCAATATCTCAAGGAGCTTTCACATGGGATTTCCAAAATAATGCATTTTTTACAATCACCAACAACTACCCTTACTTATTATTAGGGTTTCAGTCAGGGATCATATTATTTTTTTTAATAAAAAAGAAAGAATAAATACATTTCCTAGTGTTTCACAACAAAGATACCAAGACAGCCCCATGGCAGCAAGGGAGGAAGCTAACTAGTCCCCATCAATAGGACCTGTGCACCACTGGAGGAGATGACAAGGAAATGTCACCCTGAGCTGCTGAGGAAGAGATGGCCAGATAATCGTTCTCTAAAAATAGCTCCTGCATTTGTACTTGAAGAGTACTTACTTTGGAAGAGGGATTTCAACTAAATTCTTATAGCTTCAAAAACTCTAGAAACACTCCTGTAAAACAAACCAACTAGTTTTAGATAAACCATCTAATTTAAACCCAAAGGTGTTCTTAAATTTTTTCTTTGAATTTACAAATTCAGATTGGATTTACAGTGTCAAATCCTATTAACAGTAAACGACTCCTGAAAGAATAGTTCTTTCTGGATTTGCTTGTGTTGTTTCCAGAAAAATTCAAAACCAGAAAAGAATTCCTGGGCATAGATCTGCTTTATGATGTATTACAAATAAACATTATTTTACTGCCACCAGTTACTCTATAATTCTAATGAGTATTAACATTTTTGTTCCTAGCATTTAATCTTTTTCTTCCAAAGAGGTAAATCAAGATATGTTGTTCAAGAGAAGAGTAGGGATTGAGCCTGGAAGATCCTGGTGTTCTCTCAGCTTATGTATCTGTTTGGTTTAAATCCTTCATTCTAGAGTAGCTTCAATGGCTTCAAAAGGGCTGCTGACCCCAAGTGTCCTGTTTCCCCTCCTCTCCTGAAGAGTTATGAGCCAAGCACCCAAAATCAATAGACCCAAAGTGAAGACGTGCATTACTGAAGCTTATCTTAATTTGAAGATTTTAGTATTTGTGCTTATAGCCTCATTTCGACAACTTATGGAAGCCAAAAGGTTACTAAAAAAGAAATTAATCAAGTTTGGGGATTTAAAAACATTACATTGATTTGGATAAAAGAGCAGGGATTGGTGACAGGATGAGAAGTTAGCCACAGTGGCTAAAGGAAAGCACAGCTTGCTTCCGATGCCTTTTCATGACAAGGATGAAGGTGGTTGTTTGCTGGCTAAAGGTCATGCTGGAGTACCACTCCTGTGTGAGCCTCTGAGAAAGGCCACTCCCTCCCTCCCTGCACAGACCTNAGGATGAAGGTGGTTGTTTGCTGGTTAAAGGTCAGGCTGGGAGCACACTCCTGTGTGAGCCTCTGAGGAAGGCCACTGAGGGGAGAGGATGGAGACTCTGCTGAGAGCCCCATGGAAGCAGTGCCTCACTTGAGCCAAGGCAAAGAGCAGCAGCAGGGTCAGGCAGGGCAGGAGCAGGCAGGGCAGGTGGCAGAGCTCCACTGGGGCAGCCACCTCTCGCAGGGACCCTCAGTCCCCCAGCCCAGTGCCACATGATGGGGCTGCCATGCTGCTCCACAGCTGGTGCAGCTGTGTGACACACGCAGTGCTTCTGTCTCCTCTCTGGTGCAGTGGGCTCGACCTCAGCACTTCTCATCTTCTTACTCTGAATTTCAATGTACAAATGGCTTTTATTTATAAGTGACCGTTTCACATCCCAAACACAGCACAAGTTCAATTGCTTAAGAAGCTGAAAGACAAATACATATTGAAATACGTATTTGGGGCAGCATGAGGCTTAAAGAAGGGCTCCTAGTCAGACAGTCATTAACTGCAGCAAAACTGTCTGGCACTGGCTGAGGATTATTAAGTTTTCTGTAGGCTCTTTGAAGTGACATTTTCAGAATCGGTGGTTAAACTCATTTTTTTTGAAATGAGACACCTCCCAACCTCCATCTCAGCTTCTCTGAAAGCAATGCCATTATTCTCCTACTGTCAGCATTCCACCTCAAAATAATCTACAATATTTTCTCTCCCTGTTTTTCTCTTCCATTGCAGTGCAAGGAGTACTACATTCTTCTGAGAGCATCATCCATTTTTTTTCTTTCAAAATACCACAGATGGCCTTGGTGACTTGTCTCTTTTTTCAAATGCACTTTTTGATCTGCACTGCTATCATCTTCTAATCACAAATCTTGTACCTTTAATTTTACACCTCATCCCTTGATTTTAGCTCTGAAGAGACACATGATGAGGGAGAGATAGCGCTAATTACTTGCCAAATCTATTCAAGTGAGAAACAGCAAGGAAACTATCCCCAGTGGTTTTATAAAGTGCAAGTCTTGGATGTTTTAGGCAATCAGTGAGGCATTGCTTTACCTATCCATAATTAATTATTGATTTCCTGTTGTGTGAATTGCAAAGATGACAAGACCTAATCTGATGAATAAAATAGCTGCAAGAAAGGAGAATAGTATGTGAGGCAAAGCATGAAGGACAAGACTTCAGATACGGCAGAGTTCATTATTCATTTTGCTAAGGTTATATGCAGCCAAAAAAGAAAACTTTGAAAACACTGCAATAAAATGAAATAAATTCATTTCTCAAAGCACCACTTTGCCTCTTATACAGAAATAAAATTGTTTTAATATATTTTTGAGGAAATGAAGGCAATACTTGGCCCTTCAGCTAGAATTTCAGTTCTTCTATTTTCTCCTGCATAAGGTATATAATTTAAATTGTTAGAATCACAAAAGAACTATTCTTGCTTTTATCTTGTATGTATAAAAAAACGTTGCTTGCAAGAAAATGTGTACAATGATTTTTGATTTGTATTGTAATTTTCATTCCAGTAATGCAATTCCACCTATCTTAACGCGCATATGATCTAAAAACTCAAACTCTGGCTCTTGGCTGTAAAATTTCAGGAGTGAGACAAGTACTACTTTATGTTCAGGGTCAGTTTCTTAAATCTACTGTCCTTCCAAAGGCTAGAAACCAATCAACACTTCTTACTCTTACTTTTGACGCATTAAACCATAAAACCAACCAGATACAACTTTTCTATTATGCCTGTGGGTGTAAAACATGAAAAATATTGTTATCAGAGTAAAATTTGCACCATTCTCCCTTATGGCAAAGAACAGTACGACTGATGATACTGGCTGTGATAAGAGCCATTAGAAGTTTGTGCTTCCCAAAGAGCAGCAGTGCAGCAGAAAACCAAGGATCATTTTATTCAAATGTGGAGCTGTCTGACATAATGGGAATCAGTGCCCCTTCAGAAAACTTGCTGGAGGAACTCACGTGGTCCTTGGTTTTAGGCCAGAAGTTTGTGCATAATACACTTAAATCAGAGAGTTAGAGATCCAAGTGATTACTGCTAAGCTGTGTTGAGTTTAAGGATATTCTGCTTTGAACATATAGCTCACCAGCACACATGGACATTAATAATAAGGAATGCACATTATCTTTTACTGATACACCTTTAACAGTTTCTGATTCACTAAGTATTGTTAACTCAAAGAGAAACATGCTGTTGGACCAAAGACTACAACTCTCAATTTAGAGGATCCTCAACTTTCTCTAAAAGCACTCTGTACATTTAAAAGTAATAAAATCAATTAAGAAACTTCCAGTGAAAGTTCTCATTTCTACTTTTTGCAGGAAGAAGTAGCTACAGCTCTGTCATCAAGACAAACTGTAACAGCAAGTAAAGGAAGTAAAACACTCAGAACAAAGCACACATACTACAAAAGAGACTCCTTTCAAAATAAAAGGTTTCTTTATTTTTTAAAGTCTGAAATGGCGGACATATTTAGGGCATTTTTGAATTCTTTTTTTGAATTTGAGTTTTAGGAAGAGAAGAAGGAAGAAATGAGAAGGACTTCCTAGTATTTTTTCCCCCATTATGAGATCATGTAAAACATCAAAGAACTGAAAGTATGATATTGATGCAGCAGCTTAATATTTCATTGACCTTCGATTGAATTAACATGTACTGGTCATATGGAACAAACACTTTTAATGTCCTTACAGAACCCAGAAGAACGAGGATGATGACAGTGCAAGGATGGCAACACAGCTCTGCATCAGCAAAAGACGCCCACTGTTATGCATCGACTATCTCAGCTCGACTATTTACCTCTGAGACAGAAATATGCTGTGATTGACAGAGGAATTAAAAGACTTCCCTCCCCTCTGTGCTCCATGAGTGTGCTATTACTGCAAGTAAAAGTTCTACTGATCTGATTCGTTTGCAAAACTAAAAGCAGTCATTCAACACCATCCAACAATTCTATACAAGTCTGCTGAGAGGAACTGAGTTTCTCACCCATACCCTTTACTGCACATCTACTTTGATCTGTGCTTGAACCTAGATATTCAAATATTAAGCATACAAGTTAATTAAATATGACATTTTGTTCAGAATGGCAGAAATCATATTCCTTGAATGTACTTTGGAGAAAAATATTGACATCAATTAAAAATAGTTTCTCTTTGCATGTATCTTTAAAACACCTTTGAAAGTCTTTAGAAAGACTTCTGGATTTTTTTTTAGCATTGTACATATGAATCCAGCTAAATGTTGTTTGCCATTAATTAATGTTTATATTAGTTTTAAAATATTTAATACATTATTTAAATGGACTAAAAATGTTCCCAGTACCAAAAGATATGTAGTTAATTTTCTTAGGTCTCTATTTTCTATTCAAATATTAAAATCCAATTTTATTCTGAGGTACCATGCTTTTGAAAAAACATGTGTAGATGTGACCTATGCATAACCTGGATTCTGAATGCCTCCTCATAGCTCTACCCTAAGGATATTTCAGAAACTTCAGTTATACAATTCCCTTCAGAAAGAAGGCTTTAAGTTAAAGATACTGACTCCTGGGCTGCATTTTAAATTTTCTTTTCTTCAGAGAAGTTCAAAGGGTGGAGTACTTTGGGGACAGATTTTCCACAAGTATGAGATTAAATTTCTCTCTTCTAAATCTGTACTTAGCAACCTTGGAGTGGACTTGAGTTTTTAAGTGAACAATACCTCATTGTTCCCTTATGAATCAGCTAGAGCTTACCATGAGACCCAGCATCAATGCTGAGGATGCTTTAGTGTCACATATATATGGCTCATCCTAGAGAATTTTTTGGATAAACTTTGATTCTTTTCTCATTTTGAGTCTGTTAGATTTTGGATGAAAATGGCGCCAGCTTCCATGCACTCCTTAGTGATTATCTGGAAGAATTACTGCTAAATTTGGTTGTTGAATTATTTCTTGCTACAATGTTCAATGCTCGAGGGAAGCACCATCATGCCCTTAATGCCCTCAGGGGAAAAGAAACAGCCAACTGTAGCTGTAGATACTTTCTAAGCTCATTAAACCATTAAGGTTTATTTCTTTACACATTCCCAAGGTCTCTTTGTTTGGTCATAGAATTACAGAATCACAGAATCTCCTGAGTGAGAAGGGACCAAGCAGAATCATCAAGTCCAACTCTTGCTCCTGCACAGGACCATCCCAGGAGTCACACCATGTGCCTCAGAGCACTGTCCAGACCCTTCTTGAACTCTGCCAGGCTGGTGCTGTGACTATTCCCTGGGGAGCCTGTGCCAGTGCCCAACCACCCTCTGGGTAAAGAAACTTTACATAATATCCAACCTATGGGTATTGTGGGCACCATACTTAAAGTCTAAGTCTACTCTGTGTTCTGTTTAAGTTTTACATCCAGACAGCCCATTTGTGTATACATGTACATGTATGCACATAGAAGTGATAAGTTGCTCAACAGAAACAAAAATATTTGGGGGGGAAAAAAAATCCACTAGTTTTTCTCAGTTATCATACCTGTTTTTTTTAAAATCTCATTCAATTTTCAGTTCAGCCCAGACTATCTTAGATTACTATTAATATTTTCAATATCATCATAGACATGGAAAATGTTTCAAAGAGAAACATGTAAATACTGAAACATGATGATTATGATGATTATTAATATATAGTAATGATGATTATGAATATATAGTAAATTATGGAATCCAGAAGGATAAAACATTTGAGAATATCTCCTTCTAACAACTGATGCCGAAATACATGATTTTATATTCCTCCATGTGTTGTCATTGTGATATAGGTAAGAACATGAATATTTTAGATTGCAAAATATTTTCTACACACTTTAGGCCATGCAAAATATATTTTATAATAGTAATCACTTTCTATCTTTCTAGTACTGTTTGAGATTGTTAATAAACTGAAAGTTAGAAGGAACTACAAAAAATATTACTTGAGATTATGAAAAAGCTGAGGAAATCAGAACACATTCACTTGGCACCACAAGTAAAATGGTAATTATGGGCATTAAAATGAAATCAAAACCACATTCAGTTTGACTTGGCATTTTGTAATATTTTGGCATTTTTAAAAATTGTTCTTCTTAAAAAAGTAGCCAAAAGATTTCAAACGGTAGCACAGCTAGGTGAAAACAATATATGTTTTGCCAAATGATGAGATTTTTCTCTATTTTTAAAAATTCAAGAGTGGTTTTAAAATCACTTTTTCCCTGTGTGAATACTCCTGACTACTTCTGCATAAGTCAAAGAGTTTGCCTCTATATGTCAGTTCAATTTATTTGCACAATTTCTCCTTTAGGATTTATGACTTTTCTCATGATATGTAAATTCCTATTGTATAGACAAACAGGGTGTTATTCAAGCAGGCAATTGGCAATCAAAAAGCCAGAAATGTTAAAATTTTCCTGCCAAAGGTTTGAATGATTCTTAAAAAAACAATCCCTAGGAAGGTTTATGCACTCAAAAGAGGAAGTAAGTTAAATGGTGAGTTTACATATATGGCTCTGCTGCCTAGTGCAAATTATGTTGAAAAAGTAGCATCAAGGTAAAAATGAAGCTCAAGACTATCAAATCATTGCTCACTGAAGAGGTTTTTGTGTCTCTAAGAAATAATGTGAATAGATTACCATATTATTCTTTGCTCTGCAGCAACTACCTATTATTTCCTACAGAATACAAAATATGCCCTTGCTTTAATGAGTAAATTCTTCATATTTGTGCATGCATTGGGATGGGCAAATCTATCTTACATGAACACTGGAATGTAATATTCAGCATAAAATGCAGAATTAAGAATGCACACACACAAATCAGTAATGCCAGCTTCTTCTCTAGTACTGAATCCAATGACAATTTCATGATTCAGTATTCCACAAGATTGCCAATTGATAAGCAAGCCACATTTAAAATGCTCAACTAAAGGCAAATCACATGTTCCTTAAGAAAGAAAAAAAAGAAAGTATACATTTGAAGACTATAATTTTTTTGCTATATTGGTTATAGAATCTTTCTACTACAATTACTCAGAAGATGCTTTAAAAAGGCTTGAGAGTATTTTACTTCAGCTGAAAACTTCCACATTTCCTGTATTTAAAGTCAAATTAGGACTTTTCCTAGTTCTGAATTAAAAAAAGAAAGTAATGTAATACATCAGATGATGAAATGCTGGATGTTTTAACTATATCCCTGTTAGCTAAAGATGAAAAGGATTTACCCTAACCTTGAAAGATATTTATGTCTGGAGTATTTAAATGAGATCTTCTCTGATGTCTTCTCTTTTCCAGGCAAACTTAGTGCAAAAAAACCCAAAAAAACAACAAAAAAACAACAACAACAACAAACAAAAAAAAAAAAACAAAAA
>VZTT01033956.1:105-11391 GCA_013400855.1 Buphagus erythrorhynchus | reverse complement strand
AGGCATCAGCATCATCAGGCCAGGCTGTGCTGCAGGGCAAAGGGGACAGTGTGGAGCTGCCTGATCCCTTCTGGATGCTCTGAGCTGGGCAGGGTGGGAGCTGAGAGGTCAAACTGAACCCACCAAGGGCTGTAACCAGCAGGGCTGTAACTCCCCAGGGTGCACCCTCCACAAATCCCCCTCACCACTGGCACCTTAATGGCACTTGGGGAGATGTCACATCCAAACCCAAATGAGCAATGACACACCGAGCAGCAGAAGGTAAATGGCTTTTAACAGGATAACGTGTCAGTTAAAGGCTGAATTATTTCCCTGCTGTCACTTCCCTTTACTCTGCTGCTCCTGTTATTGGCTGTTAGTGACAGTGGCTGAGAGGAGGGATGCCCTTGGCCCTGGGACACGCTGATTCTGTTTGTGGTGGAGCAACAGGCAGCTGAAATCAACTTCCATTATTTTTTTTTTTTTTGGGGATGAAAACAAGTGACTTGTGCAGCCAGATATTCACTCCCCCCATGGAGATGGTTTTCACCAGCAATCAGATGCTGGGGGTGTCTCCCAGACAGATTTGGCAGGAAATGAACCTTTCCTGAGCTGTTTGTGGTCCAGATTCATAATCTGGGCCTTCTAACACACAAAGAAGCATCGAGGTGTAAATACAGGAACTGTTTTTACAAGGGGGGGCAAGAAATACCCTCAGATATTCCTCCAGGACACCAGGATGGGAAAAGCATCCTTGATTTCCTGAGGCTGGGGACTGGAATCCATGGTGCCAGCAGCTGGATGAATCTGTCTGGTGCCAAGGTAAATGCTGCTGCTTTAGATCTTCACTGAGATGCTGGGGGGAGATTTATGTGTGCCAGCCTCCATGAATTATCTGGGTGAGTCATTACACGAAGGCAAGCGGTAAAAGCAGCGTTAGGTGCCATAAAACTGATGGAAACCAGAATGTTAAGGAAATTCTGAAAATGAATGTATTATTTATACAGTGGTCTTAGCACTGAAACAGCTGCACTTTCTCCACAGGCTAATTGTTGTTAAGGAGCAGCAGAGGGGGGAATTTATCTCTGGGTTCTGTAAAACCAGAACTTTCTGCTTTTACTGCCTGGCTCTGGTTTGAAATGTGCCCTTGTGGAAATGGCCCTGTGGTTCTGTTTGATTTTCTCCCTTCCAGATGCCTCGAGATCTGCAAATCAAGCCAGGCCTTTTCTGTGTCATCATCCTTGGTAGCAAAGGTACTGCAGGGCAAAATAGGCTTTTATCTGCACTTCCAAGGTTTTGCTGAGATTTAGGAGACTCCTTACTGCTCTCCTATATTTGAGCAAACTCTGAAGTGGCAGTGAGTTAAAGGCACTAAAATCAGTCAGTATTTCCTTCAAGCTTTAGTGGATTTTATTTGGAGTTAGACTAGGTAATGATGGCTCTGTTCTTACCCAGTTTAGTACTCAAATCTTTCTTCCTTTCTTTTAAAAGCCTTTGTGGGAGGTGAGTGAGAAAAAGCTCAGTGAATGAGTATTATTGTGTTGAAAAGCCATTTAAAAATGCTCGGAGGGTGTTTCTTGTGTCCACTAAGAACCAAAGATTCCTGAGCATCAGAGTCCAGCCCAGGAACCTGAATCAAACAGGAGGCATTCAGAGTTATTTCAAACACTTGGAATATGGCAAAAGTCTTTTAAGTTCAGAAGCAAACACATGGAAAACCAGATGGTTTCTTTGTGACAGAACCCTGAACAGAACAGGAAAATCGAATATGCTCCCCTCCCTCTCTGAGCTGGAGAAAAGGATCTTTAAAATGCCTCGCATGTGTGCTAAATAAATAAATTTAAAAATGAACCTCCTGGCCAATCACAGTTTAGCTACCCTGCAATTAAACAAATCCACAAACTGGCAACACATTTACATCTCATTAAGAGGAGGCACATGCAGCAACGGCATGAAAATTCAGAAATTAGACACAATTACCACGTTGGCTGGAGGCAGGAAGGGGGAGCGTTGTGGAGGGAGGTTTTTAAGAGAAGTTTGATGATTCCTTAATTGGCTGCTGCCTCCCCAGTCCCACCCAGCCTTGGTGGGTAAATGAATTTCCCAGGGAGGGATCTCTGATGCTCTGCCCATCTCTGCAGTGCAGGGAGCTGATGGAGCAGGGCTGTGGGATGTGCAGGGAGCTGCAGGTGTCACCTGGGGTGTCACCTCTGCTGGCACTGCCATGGGGATGGCAGGGACGTGGCTCCAGTGCTGTGGCTCTGCTCTGCAGCTGCCTCCACCCCTGTGCTCCCATTTTTTGAAGGGAATTCCAGAGCAGCTCTTCCCAAAATAAAGGTGACTTTCCATCCCTTTGGTGGCTGGAGCACTTGGCTGACACCTGCACTGAGGATTTATTTTCTTTGCACAGCATTCTTCCTCCTCCCTTGCCCCTAGAAGTTCCCCAGTTCTCTATATTTCTTACATATATTTGTGTATCTGGAAATATATTTCACCTCTCTCTTTTTTAGTTGATTCCAGGTCCCTTCCCCGGAGGTTGTTCCATTCCTCACAAGCAGATATAAATGTGTGGGTGGGTGTGAATCCTTGACTAGGGGCAGATATTAATAATGTAAATAACAATTGCTTAATTAGGAATAGTAATTGCAGATAATTACCACCTCGGGCATCACTTCTGGGAGTAGGGCCTGGCCTTTCCTGGGGAGGGGTTAAACCACTGGATTCTGGAGCTTTCCACAATAATCCTAATTAGCTGTAAGGCTGTTGGCAGCAGTGCCCACTGGAAATGTTACAAAATAAACCCACCATGATTTCCACAAGGAGCAGTGGCACAGGAGGGCTGATATTTGGGGGTTTGGTGGTAGGGGGTTTACTTGGGGGGCTTTTTCAGACTCTTCCACTGAGGCAGAGATGGATACACTGTCCATGGATGCTGCTCCATGCTCTGCCTGCATTTCTGCATTTTTCTATTTCCAAAACCACCACAGTGGTGACCCAGCTCAGCCCAGCTCAAAGGGAATAACTTCAGCCCACTCCAGGCAGCCCAAAGGGCTGAGGGATGGAGAAAAGGCTGCTCCTGCCAATCACCAGGTCCACTCTGTCCAGGTATTTAATGGCCCTATCAAATACAGCGAGTGTAAATCTTACAAATTGCCTTGAAAAGGATTCAGCCGCTTCAAAAATGGAGCTATATTTTGGATATATGACTTGTGCTTCAGACTCATAAATAAAAAGGTAGTATATCCTGAAGTTACAGGCAAGTGCTACTTAGGTGTTTGTATTTTTGGAAGGTTTCTGGCTTTCCCTTCTGAAACATCCTGGCCTTTCCCAGAGTTTTCATGGCTTCAACAGCAAAACCCAAGATGTCACGATGGAAACGAATTAAGTAAGGAATGAACAGAAATTATTTATTCACTTCAAAAATGCAACGACACTGTGCTGGAGGTTTTCCCCCCTCAAGGGCTTCCTGTTGTGGTTTTATCCCCCCTTAAATTCCAGCTGTGGGATTGCTGTGATCCCCTGGAGCTGTCACTGTGCAGGGCACTGTGACACTGAGGAGAGGCTTTATTGCTAACTCAGAATTGATGAACTGGTGAATTGATCAGGAATTAATGACTCTGTGGCAGGGAACTGCTGCTGGGGGTCTGCAGGGGATTTACACCCTGCTGCCCACAAGGCACTGTGCTGTCAGGAATTCAGGGACACAGGAGCTGTAAGGAATTCAGGGACACAGGAGCTATAAGGAATTCAGGGACACAGGAGCTGTCAGGAATTCAGGGATACAGGGGCTGGGCTGCCAGGAATTCAGGAATTCAGGGACTGTGCAGGAATTCAGGGATTCAGGGGCTGTGCTGTCAGGAATTCAGGGATACAGGAGCTGTCAGGAATTCAGGGGCTGTCAGGAATTCAGGGACACAGGAGCTGTCAGGAATTCAGGGATTGTGCTGTCAGGAATTCAGAGGCTGTGCTGCCAGGAATTCAGGGACTGTGCAGGAATTCAAGGGACTGTGCTGTCAGGAATTCAGGAGCTGTCAGGGATTCAGGAATTCGGGGCTGTGCTGTCAGGAATTCGGGGCTGTGCTGTCAGGAATTCGGGGCTGTGCTGTCAGGAATTCGGGGCTGTGCTGTCAGGAATTCGGGGCTGTGCTGTCAGGAATTCGGGGCTGTGCTGTCAGGAATTCGGGGCTGTGCTGTCAGGAATTCGGGGCTGTGCTGTCAGGAATTCGGGGCTGTGCTGTCAGGAATTCGGGGCTGTGCTGTCAGGAATTCGGGGCTGTGCTGTCAGGAATTCGGGGCTGTGCTGTCAGGAATTCGGGGCTGTGCTGTCAGGAAGTCGGGGCTGTGCTGTCAGGAGTTCAGGGACTGTGCAGGAATTCAAGGGCTGAGCTGTCAGGATCAGGGGCTATGCTGACAGGAATTCAAGGACTGGGCTGTCAGGAATTCAGGAATTCAGGGGCTGTGCTGTCAAGAATTCAGAGACTGCTGTCAGGAGTTCAGGGATTGAGGGATTCAGGGGCTGTGTGTGCAGCAGGGAGTTCAGAGCTGCAGTTCCACAGCACTGATCACCCCTCTGGCAGGGGGCTCAGCAGTGTCTGACTCCTGAGCTGGGCTCAGCCTTGCTATCAATACCTGGTGTGGGTGGGGTGTGGGGTGATAACAAACATGGGTGAGGTGTGTGGTTATAAACGTGCTTCTCCTGAAGTGTGGGGGTCACAAAAGCTCCCTGAAACCCCCCCTTTATTATTCCTGCCATATTCCCTGCAGCTCTTTCCCTTGAACACACAGCAGGATCACACAGCTGAGGGAAAGGTGTAAAACTGGCCAAAAAATCAGCCTGGCCTGATAGCGCTGGGTAAAACACTTCAGTGTAAAAACAGCATGTTCTTATTCATACAGAAAACTTTTTTAGAAAGGGTTAATCCAGGTGGTGCTTCAGGATGTGGATTCTGCCTTTGGCTGATGACTGGGCTTGTTTTATTTTGAATTTTATGTGAAGATACTTTAGGAAGGGTTAATGCAGGTGGTTCTTCAGGATGTGGATTCTACTTTTGCCTGATAACTGGGCTTGTTTTATTTGAAGTTTTAGATTAAGATGTTCTAGGAAGGGTTAATCCATGTGATGCTTGAGGATGTGGCTTTTTATTCTGGCTGATTGCTGAGTTTGTTTTATTTTAATCTTTATATGAACATAATCTAGGAAGAGCTAATGCAGGGGGTGCTTCAGAATGTGGCTTTTCCTTCTGGCTGATGGCTGGGCTTGTTTTATTTGAAGCTTTAGATGAAGATGTCTTGCCCCAGCAATGAGAATGGGCTGCAGCTGCTCCTCTCTTGCCAATCCAGGCCCCTCATCCCTGAACATGGATCACAAAGTGTCAGGAATGAGCACTGATTCCTGAGCTCAGGAATAATTCATACAAATGTCTCCCAGCTTAGCCAAGAGAAGCAATTTCAGCGGGAACAGTGTACAATCCATTTTTCCCTGGCAGAGAAGAAAGGGAAGGGTGCCTGCTATTACTCTGATTTTTATATATTTTTTTTTTTTGCAAATGCTCAGACACTGCGATGATGTGTGGAAAGATGGAATCTAAAGATAGATGTAAAGGGGATAAATCACAAAGCTCAGGTGTAGCCACACACAGGCTCCATGGAAACTGCTCACAGCCATCACTTCCTAATGGGGCAAACCAGGTTCCATAGAAGCAAATTTGGGTAAATCTAAGAACGAGATCAGGGTTTAATCTTTGGCTTCAGGTGTCACAGTACAAGTCCACTATAAACCTCTGCTGAAGATGGATCTGTTTAAGCAAACTGGAATGGGAGCATTTCCTTGGGGTTTTTTTCTGAGCTCTCCAGTGCCTGGCTTTTAGGAAGAAAGCAGCAATTACCTCCTTGCCACCTTCTTTTTTTTGTGTAGTGAAACAACTGTTATGGAGTGGATCCAAGTAGGTGTAATTCTCTTGTGGATTCCATCTTTAACTTATTTGCAATAATTGCCTGAGCAAGCCAGAATTTATCTGGAAGGCCCTGGCTTAGATAAACTCCTGCTGTGCTGGGTGCAATTTTGTGAAGAGTGGGGGGACGCATTGTGAGAACAACAAATTAAAACTAATCTCATCTCCTGAAATATTTCATTACACAAACTCAATTTATTATGCAGGGCTGCCCTTTGCAGCACGTGTGAGCTGCTGAGGCAAAGCAGGGCTCTGCAAGGGGAAGAACCAACAGAACAAATCAACAACACAAATTTAGTGCAGGAGGAAACAACCCCCTCGTGCAATCTACTGCTGTGGGAGCTTGGAAGGCTCTCTGACACCTGGCAGGTGCAGGAAAAAGGATTCTCCTGTAAATTGGGGTCCTTGTGGTGTCTTCTAACCCAGGGATCTCTGGAACCCCCTCATTCCCACACATCAGGTGGAGTGGGAAGTTGCCAAAGTGTTTGGATGGAGTTTAGATCCTTTTGTACAGCAAATACCCAAGAGCTTGCAATTCTGGGGCTTCTCCTCTGCTTGTTTGTGGAATTTCTCCATGAAGACGTAAAGAACACAGAGAATTTGTGCACATGGTGCTTGTTCACCCCTGCTTTGTGTGTCTGGGCATGAAAGAGCTCTTTTGAAATGTCTCCATTGTAGAACTGCTCCTTTAATTGATCCCAGAGCTTTGCTGCCTTGGGTAGCCCAGAAAATAAAGATCCATCAAAGCCTTTCCTCCCAAATTCTGTGAACCATGTCTCTCCAAAGATGGTTTGGGATGAACAGAGATTATTTCTGCTTCCTTTTCTCTCCCAGTTTGAGCAGAGCTGAGGGGTTCTGTCTGCTGAGAGCTCTGGGAGCTGATGTGCAACAGCAGGGGAATAAATTCCCTGCTGGAATCCAGCAGCCCCTCCAATCAATGGCTTCCCAATTAATTCCTCTGCATAAGCAGGACTCCTGAAAACAGCGTGCTGCTGCTAGCTCTGGCTTTAATTTATTTTGAAGAATGTGTAATTATCAAGCTGTGAGCAAATTGCCATTGCTTTCACCTGGCTCCCTTCAGGACTCATTGGCATTCAGAGGAGCCATTGATTAATGAGCAGAACAGCAGAGGACAGGGATGAGCCAGGGCAGCCACAGCCACGAGCTGCATGAGGTGACAATGCCTTGGGAGAGGGCTGGCAGGCCCAGGAAAATCTTCCTTTCTTACTGGAGAAAAACAATAAAAAATCCACAATTCTGGTGGGCCAAGGACATTCCGTGCCTCACCCAGTGCAGCAATGAATGGGAAGGGTGGAGCTTTTTCAAAAATACCTGAGGTTTCTTCTCTGAGCCCTTTTTAGTGTCCCTTTTGCCTTTGTCCATATGTCTGGGACAAAGAGGAGCTGCTGGTTTCCATGTTCTGTGTTTCCATGTGTGGTGATGAGCTGTGCCTCTGCAGGTCTCTGTGCTGGACTCATTCTACATTCCCAATTTCCCAGGTTTACACCTGGCTACGTGCAGCTTTCTTTGATTTTCCAAAGTTAGGTTCAGAGCCAGGCAGTGGATGCTGAGCTGATGCATTTTGTTCCTCTTCAGTAGGAAAATTTTGCATTTTTGGTCACTCTCAACCTTTTCATTTTGCCCTTACTACAATGCCAATGACAACGAGTGTCACCTGCACATCAAGAGGTGAATTTGCAGGAGCTGGGATAAACAAAAGCATTTTTCTCCTGGAGAGCAGGGCAGTGTCACTCCAAACACAAGGCACTGATGGAGAACAAGCAGGAGAGGTGCTGGATCCCTCCTGCCTTGTCCCCATCACCAGGGATCATCTCAGGTGTCACTCCCTGCTCTGCCCCTCTCCCAGCACAGCCAGCTCAGCCCCTGGGAATGCTGCCTGTGACACTGATGGGAGGTGACAGCCCCGAACTGCTGCCAGACACAGACCTGCAAATGCTTCTTCAGGGCTCACTGAACAGGGAACCCTCACTGGGAACCTCAGAGCACCAGCAAGCAAGGCTGGGCTACAACTGATATTGTAGAGGGAAAAAAAAAATCATATATTCATCTTTGTATAGTCCCACATTCCAAATCTTTTACTTCATTTTGGGTTCATTTTTTTAAGGGGAGAGCAGGATTTTTGGTTTTGTTTCTTCTAAACTTCTTTGGGCTAAACTGCAGAAGCACTGAGAATGTCAAGCTTTGAGTAAGACCTTGCCAGAATTCAGAGCTGTGCAGGATTGAACTGTGATCTCTCTTACTTGGGGACTTTACAGCTTCCTGTTCCTGCAAGAGTTAAAAATTGTGTGCTAAAATAATCAGGTTTTGACTAAAGAGCCCTCTGGGCTGAGCTATGTAAGCTGATAGCACGAGGAGCAAGATATCAGCTCCAAAAGGGGGACAAATACTTTATTTTATTGAGTTTGCAGTGAAGGAGAAAAAAGAAAAGCGTGGCATGTGAGCCCAGCAGCTCCTTAAAACCCTGCTACAATCCATTTAACAAATTGTTTCTCCTCTATCTTCACCCTGGTTGTTCTTATTATTATGCCTGTTATCTGATGGTTATTTAATCTATATTTTGTAATTACTTCCCTTCTGTCTTTCACTCCAACATACATTCATTTTCTTGTTGCACTAATGCAGTGACCTACATTATCCAAGCTGTAAAAGTCAATTATGCTGCCTGTGATTTTTCAAGTGGTGTTTAGCAAATGGGTTTGTGTATTATCCACCCGTTACCTGGCTCCTTTACAAAAGCCAGGTTTTCCCAGGCACCTTTTAAAAGCATCTCTGGAAATACAACAGATTTTTTTTTTCCCCCAGAATCTAGATGCAAATTGTACTGGGAAAGAATAGGGAATGTCCTGCCCACTCCTATGGAGCATGAATGAGATGTTTCTCACTGTGCTTTGGGAATTTATTGTCCCAAACTACTGTGCAGTTTTCAAACTCTACTTGAGCCTGTGGATTTTGCATCTCTGGAATTTAATACCAGGCTTTGAGTTAAAACCACATTTGTGGTGTTAAAGGAATCCCAAAATCATCTGTACCCAAAATCATCTGTACCCAAAATCATCTGTACCCAACACACAGCCACTTCCCAGGGGATGGCTGGGTGGGGACTGTTTGTTTTTTAATCAAACCTCTCTCATTAATGCCTGGAGCTTCCCTGCATAGAGATCCTCACCCTGCAGCCTTTCCCAGGCTTGCTGGTACAATCCTGGGATATGAGCACGTTGCAGATGAAGTTTGGAGCCCGTGTTAATGAGCTCTCCAGGCCCGTGCTAATTTTGTAGTGGAAGAAAAGGAGATATCAGAGGGAATTTGATGGAGAGAGGTGCAATCATCACAAAGCTCTGCCTCTCCCCTGGCGTGGAGGCTGATTGCTTTATTATTCCACATCACCACGGGGCTCAGGGCAGCAGCCTCAAAGACTGTAAAACCTGGAATTTTTGGGGTGATGCTTATGAGGATTTCCTATTTATATAGCTAAAGCTGGAAAATTTCCTAGGAGAATTGTCCTTCTCTCATTCTTTGGGTTTTTCCCCCCACCCACACCTCTTTATTCACTATCTATACATGCAAATAATTAAAATTGAAGTGGTTTCCTGCAAGCAGGAACTTCTGTGCTGTTCAACAAGTGCTCTGCTGAGCATTTCCTGATTTAAATGCGTGGCATTTTTTCCCCTCAGGCATTTGGGGATGGATCCAGTTGTGCCACTGTCAATTCCAACAGCACGTTTGAGCTCAGCCTAAGTAGCAACTGATTTAGCTTGGCTTTTGTTCCCCCTCACAGTCCCTCCTGTTAAAAGCAGCTGTTACTCCTTCATTTAAGGCAGAGGAAAATTAAATGACTCGCTCCAGGTCATGAGCAGAACTAGGAACAGAATTTCTTGCAAGTCTGAGCTCGGTGATTTAGACTGAGCTCTAAAGGTGAACATTTGCACCAAATTTTTTTTGGGGGGGAGTGGATGTAGGGTCTGAGATTCTTGAGGGATCATTCCAGGTGGAGGATCATGAGTTGGATTCCACTTGATTATATTTTTTATGTATTTTATGATATCTGTTTGGTTTTTTTTGTTGTTGTTGTTTTTTTTCATTATAGCATTTTCCAGGGTGGTTTGCAAGCATGATTATTTTCGGAAGTTACAAATGAATATCAGAATAACCAGACCCCTGTGAAATCTTGAGTATAGCTGGGGAGTTAAAATAAATAAGGACATTTCAGCCTCATTTTTGAGCTTGTGTTCTCCCTTGTAGCCCTGGCAGTGCAGGAATGTGTGCCTGGGGCTGGGGAGCTGCAGACAGCAAGGAGCAGGATTTAATAGCTCAGTTGTAAATGTGAGAGCATCTTGTCCCTGCCTTTGCACAGATTGGTTTGGAGGCCTGGAAATGTCTGAATTCTGATCTGTGCTCACTGGGAGGTGTTCAGCAATCACATCCCAGTGCTGTAAGCCCAGCTGGGAAGATAAACCTGAACAGGAGCTAATGCTACAGGAAAAAAAAAAAAAAATAAAATCTCTGTTTTAAGAACCGTAAGAGAAAATTTGATTTCCACCAGCCTGGTGTTTATAGACCGGTGTTCTCTCCTCTCCAGGCAGCCAATCTGAGCTTTCAGGGGCTCGTGCTGGAAGAAATCAAGCAGCCAATTCCTGCAGGGCTCGTGGAGGCTGAAGGGCAGGGGAGGATGCTGCTGGTGTGCTCCTGGGAGCAGGGAGAGGAGGGAAAAGGGAGCAGGGCTCAGCAGGGCTGCAGGAACAAGCTGCTGTTGTCCTCATTGCACTGCTGAAAACTCCTGGAAAATGCTGCTCTGAGCTCCCCCCTGCAAACCAGGGGGTCTCTGATGGAGAAGGCAATTTCTGTCTGCTGCCTGGGGGAGATGAGGGGGAAAACAAGCCAGGATTTGCAAAATCAGTGTGTCAGCATTCCCCAGGACAGAGACGAACCAAAGAGAAAACTGTAACCAGAATTTTTTTTTTCTTTTTTTCTTTTGTTGGCTTGAGAAGGAGGAAGAGTTGAGAAGTGTTTCAGCCTCACCTTTTGGTGGCGAGGCTGGCAGTGTGCTCACAGGCACTCTCAGACTGCAGAACTCATATCCTATTGCAAACTCATTCCCTGGAATCTGCTGCCAAAGGGATTTCAGCCTCACCTTTTGGTGGCGAGGCTGGCAGTGTGCTCACAGGCACTCTCAGACTGCAGAACTCATATCCTATTGCAAATTCATTCCCTGGAATCTGCTGCCAAAGGGAAGCAGGACAGGCAGGAGGATGAGAGGAGCCAGGTTGGGATTTTTGGAATGTTTTGGAAGAGCAGGACAGGCAGGAGGATGACAGGAGCCAGGTTGGTTTTTTGGAAT
>VZTT01033943.1:4612-15127 GCA_013400855.1 Buphagus erythrorhynchus | reverse complement strand
CGGCAGAGCGGCGCTCTATGGCCGGGCCGCTCTGCAGCGGCCGCGCTCTATGGCCCGGCAGAGCGGCGCTCTATGGCCGGGCCGCTCTGCAGCGGCGGCACTCTATGGCCCAGCAGGCGGGGCCTGCACGGGGCGGGCGCCTCGCGCCGCTCCCGCCCTCGCTCCCCGCAGCGCCCCTGAGAGGCCGCGGGCGCTGAGCGGGCGGCGGGGGGTGACGGGGATCGCAAATCACAGGATAACCCCAGCTAGGAGGGAGGCACCCACGAGCATCATCGAGCCCAGCTCTTGTGCGCAGCGCACCCCAAGAGTCACACTGTGTGCCTGAGAACGCTTCTTCAGCTCAGGCTTGGTGCTGGGATCACTGCCCTGCAGAGCCTGTTCCAATGGCCAGCCACCCTCTGGGTGTAGAACCCTTTCCTGATATCCATGTCAACCTCCCCTGACACAACTCCATGCCAGGGGGATCAGTATCTGCCCCTCCTCTGCCCATCATGAGGATGTTGAAGACCACAATGAGATGCCCCCTCAGTCTCCTCCGGGTTGGACAAACCAAGTGACCTCAGCTGCTCCTCATAAAGCTTCCCTTCCATACTCTTGCCATCCTTGTGGCCCTCCTTTGGATGTCCTTTTTATATTGTGGCACTCAAAACTGCACATGGGTCTCGAGGTGCGGCCACATCAGTGCAGAACAGAGAGGGACAATCCTCTCCCTTGACCAGCTGTCAGTGCTGTGCCTGATGCACCCCAGGGTATGGCTGGCATCAAGCAAAGCATCCCCAGCCAGTGTAAGAAGGTGATTGTCCTGCTCTTGTCACTTCCATCGCCCCCAGGGGTCATCCACCAGCACCCCCAGCCTGCTCAAACCCGTGTGGCTCTTGGAGAGGCCTGAGGAAGTGGCACAGAAGAGCAGAGATGGCTCCAGCAGGAGGACATCAGGTCCCTGGTGTGGAAGTGAGGAAAGCATCTAAATTCAGTGCAGAGCTACTCCAATACAACTTACCTGGTCCTGATTTACTGCACTGAGCATAGCTCCTTATAAGTCTCCAAGGCCTTTTAAAAGTTAATTAAATTGCATGACTGTGCCACTTTGCCACTCCCTCAGCACTGCAGAGCAGTGTGCTCATTGTGCCATTTTTGAAACCCACACTCTTGATAGGATGTTTAAACACTAGAAAGGGTGCCGTAAAAAGAGCTGCCAAACGTGTGGGGGGAAAAAAATGCTTGAAATGAACTGCAAGGTCAAATATGTAAGTAGCACAAATTTAGCCAAAGAAGAACACTAGGGGGTGACTTGGTCATATCACATGAGTGCCTGTACAGAGGGGGAAAAAAGCACAAAAAAGCTCTGAAATTAGCGAAGGAAGGTTTAACAAGAGCCATGGACAGAGTCAAATATGTAAGACACATCTGTGTCTTACTTACAGTGGTCTAGACTGACCACTGGAACAAACTGCCAACAGAGCATCTTCACATTAAAACCTGGTGATTTTCAGGGCCATACCATTTTAAATTGCAAGCCATAGAATGGTTTGGGTTGGAAGGGACCTTAAAGATCTTCTTGTTCCAACCCCCTGCAGCAAGTAGGGAGACTTTCCACTAGACCAGGTTGCTCAGAGCCCCATCCAGCCTGGCCGTGAAACCCTTCGGCAAAAGACATTATCACCTCCTTCCTCCCCACCACTGGCTTACCTGAACAGCTCACTCAAGCCAATTTCCCAAGAAGTTCTGTTTCACAAATGTTTAATCTGTTCTTACCTTCATAATATCCATTTTCCTCCGTGGTGAGTCTGGCCAAGCAGGATTATCAGTTGGTGTCTGGGACCCTGAGCCACCAGCTGGCTTTATTAGACAAAAACAGTTTTCTGACTATAATTTTAGTCTCACAAAGAATTATGTTGAACAGGAATGATTTAACTTTTTTTTTTTTAATATAAAACTTAAATTGACCATCTATATTAATAGACTGAAATAAACATTTAAACCACAGAGAGACCACAGTTTAAGAATGCCTCAAAGACATTTTCATGGTAAATGTCTATCTTTGTTTCCTATGCATATAATTACACAGTTAAGTATTTTTAAATACTTATTTTCATGATGTAACTTGTGTTACATGTAAACTGCTAATAGAGTTCAACAAACGAACTGAAAATATCCCAAAAGCTCAGAGTTAGTTGAAAATCTGTAAAATAATATTTTCATTGAAATGGAATTGACTCAGCCTACCAGAGTGCCAGAATGGTGTGCAGGTAGTTATTATTACACCAGTTGTTTATTTCCATGCCCAACAGTGTGTCTTATTTGTGTAACCACAGCCTGGTTATTTTGACATGTAGAACAGCATGAAAAAGGCTGGAGGCTGCTTGGCCAGCAGCCACGAGCCATGGCTGGTCACACAGCCACGATATGCATAAACACAGTTGTTATTCCTCAGCAGCTGTACTGCAAATAAACATCTCTTGTTTTCTTTCTTTCTTTTCCAGACTTTCCAAGCTGTTCACTGCTGATACATACAATGTGTCTGTGACTTTGGGGATTTTAACATCACGGAACCCCTCAGGAGATGTCTGTAACACTTTCCAAGCTGTTCACTGCTGATACATACAATGTGTCTGTGACTTTGGGGATTTTAACATCACGGAACCCCTCAGGAGATGTCTGTAAGGTAGAAAGTGGGTCAATGAAATTATTAAAGGAAAAGTGTTTAAAAGGCTGAAATAACAGAAGTCGTTTCCTGTGGTCAAGCTCATTTAAAACACACATCTTGGCTTTTAAAAATATGATTGCATTGAGTCAGGCTTATCCTTAAACACTGAGCAGACTCACAAATCTGTTCTCAGGCCCTGCATGGAGAGCAGATTTGCCTTCTCATAACTTAATTTGTTGTATCATTTGGATGTCTGCTTTTCAAATTAGTTGAAACACAACATTAATAAGAATATAGGAGAGTCTGAGACAGAAGAGTTATGAATACCTTCTAGAGGGAGGGAATGGCAGAGAAGGAAGGTGAAATGGGTGTGATGAGATATTTTGAGTTGTTATTTTTGCACTCTAGATTTTTTTCTTTGCTCTTACTGAACTTGTACACATTTAAAGAACATGATGTTACAAGGGAAAAGAATAATTTAAAGATATTTTCTCTTAGCTTCATAAGCATCATTTTAATATCTATATATATTTAATCCAGTCTATGGACACTGCTGAATGAGCAAATTGATCTCGTAATTGTATTTCTTAATGGGAAAACTTAATGAGGCACTACCATGTAATTTAGACCTCTAAAATATGATGTGGTAAAGCCTAGGATTGGTAGCTAAAGGATACAGATGTTTTATATGGTTTTTATTATCAGATTAAAAATGTTTCTTCTTTATTCTGGGAGCTGATTAGTAATGAAAATAATATAAGATGAGCAATTTTGCAGAAAATTGCCTCATCCTGAGTCAATATCATGTTGTCAGAAGAAGTCAGACAGTGCTGGGGGGTGTGTGAACAGGATCCTTGTATTGTGTCTGCTTGGCTTGGCTGAGTACAGCCAGATGGGGTCATAGTATTTCCACAGCACAGGCAAAAATTAATTTTGTGCTCTGTAGCACAAAGTCTTGCAGGGGATTCCTTGTGACTCCAGGCTTTGAGGAATGGAGAGGATCAGTGCAAATTTTGGGGATTAGAACAGCGACAGAGTGGGAATTTCTGTTTTTCTCTGAAGCTGTGGCTACCACACCTCTTCTAAAGCAGCTACCACTACAGGTCTCCTGAAGCCTGCCCTCGCAGGTTGTACTGCACAGGGACAACACTTTGCTGGTTGTTGTAGAGACAAACGAGACTCAGAATGTTGTTTATATTAATTTTCAGTTGATTGTTTCCTACACAGGGAAGAAGGCATGGGAAATGCACAAAACTCACACAGGAATGTTTATGATCCTGTCACGCTGTGACAGCCTATTTTTTTCTGTGTGTAAAAATCTGCACCAGTGCTTTTCCATGTCTGAGACAGACTTTCAGCTGAGTTACCATTCTGCTGCAGTTCAGGAAAGACACTGCATGCTGGCATAGGGTAGAGAAACAAGATCCAGGGTGGATGTCTGAGAGAAACTGAAGAGTGGTGTTGCATAGAGAAAAGGAAATTCAAGGGAGACCTAATGGACAGAACAGTTTTCAAGCATTTAACAGACAGCTGCCTCAAACAAGGATCTAAGCTGTGAATAGTCAAAACAGACCTTCCAGACCTGGAATAAAGACACTGGAAAAAAGCTCTATGTCGAGCTAATATTCTTGTGCTGCTTGGAAGTGCTACAAAGTAAAAATCAGTCTCCTGACTTCTCAGTTTTTTGTATACCATTAATAACACACAAAACCAGAATAGCATAATGTATATTGAAAATAAGATAGCCTCTTAAGAGTCTTTGCATTTTAAAATTGATTTGTGTAAACCAGCCATGTTGTAAATAAGGATTTTTGATATGACAGTGTTCCTTTGGAATAATCTTTGCAAGGACATTTCCAGGCATACATTTCAGAGCAAACAGTATCTTCTTTTAAATTACACTTCCTTGTAACTGTGGTTAATCCAGAAACAAGCTGATACACAAATCACATAATTAGAGATATTTAACAGTATCTTGTGAAAGAGGTTGTTCAAATCTTAATCTTTGTGGTAGGCATTTGGATTCCCTTTTCCTTGTGCCACCATATGCACACATCTTTTCTCCTCTGTAAATGTTGCTGTGAGAACCCTTCCTTGTAAACAATTCAGTCCTAGATACTTCTGTCTCCTACCAATACATTTTCTGTTTTCTTTTTATGTAACTAATCTGCAAAAGTTCTTCTTTGATCTTTGCAGCTGCTTAGGTTAATCCTACATTTCTGGCACACTGTTGTCATGCAGTTTTCTTTCATGCTATTAAGAGGTGCAAGTGTTTTGAGGTAAGTGTATCAATGAAGATCAGTGTAGCTACATTTTGTGCTGATAACAATATCATTGATATCTAAATAAAATGTTAATGAGGAAAGGTAGACATGGAAATGGAGATGACAGCTGTGTATGAGTTACATGAGGGTAAGAATATTTACAAACTGAAATCGTGACTTGTGTGAAGTTCAAGGGAAACATTCATTTTTTTCAACAGACTGAGACAATTTCACAATCTTGATGTTAAATGCAAACTCACTTTGCTGAGGTTCAGTAGTTCCTGACAGTGTAGGTAGAAAGGAAAGGTAGACATGGAAATGGAGATGACAGCTGTGTATGAGTAATATAAGCATAAGAATATTTACAAACTGAATGAAATCATGACTTGTTTGAAAATAAGGGGGACTTTGACAGTAATTAGCAGTGGAGCCAGTATCCTAACTTTTCTTCATTTGACTCAGGTGAACTAAATTTCTGAGGGAAGGATAGCAAGTGAAGCAATTAGCATTACACAAATTAAATGGTGCCATGCTGTCTAAGGTAGGAAACATGAGCCATATCGAAAATGCTGTGAAGTGTTACACTTAAAAAGAAATTTATTGATATTTAGACAGCCACAGAATTCACTGACAGATAAGAGGAATGAGCTATGATAGCAATGGGCATGTTAGTATTTGTTGGTGTGCCTTGTATGCTGGCACAACTGTGCAGCTGAGATGGTGGTTGGATTTAGAAATGGATCCACTTTAAAAGTGTTTTGGTTAGTAGTTTTTGCCCCATAAATGTTTGGGTCTGTGTATTTCCATCTAGTGACTGCAGGATGAATGAAGGCTGGTCCAATGGAGGATGAGGAGCCCTGTCACTAGTATTGCTTTGGAAATCTTCCCCTCCAGCTAAATTTCCATAAGGACATCAGAGCTTTTCTTACACAGCAAAATTTTATTTTTTGACAGCTAAAAATAGTAAATTATCGTGAATTTTGTACTATTTTTATAAAATAATGTTTGAGAACTGTGTCTTTCTATATCGCCTTTTATGTTTTTAAAATTTATTAAGTATGTTTAATTGGAAGGAAGTGACTGTTGCCTCTGAAGTGAGCTAAAGGTTTGCATTTGCCCAGAGTTTCAGTTTGGTTTTGTCTGTAGTGTCACCCTGTGATGTTTGGACACTCTCTCCTGGCTGTGTGCTGCCTTGGCTGGTAAGATGCCATGGTATCTGCACAAGAGGGCTGGATTCTTCCCACTTTGGAGACTCAAATGAGGGGTACATCAAAGTATATGGGGGATAATGCCAGCTCTCTCCTTATTGGTGTTATTAGATAATAACACTGTCAGGAACTACTGAACCTCAGCAAAGTGAGTTTGCATTTAACATCAAAATTGTGAAATTGCCTCAGTCTGTTGAAAAAAAAATAAGAAACTATAACATTGACTAATTAACATATATATAAACATAAAAAATTACTATTAACATTAAACCACTAATACATAAGTTAATTTCAGTTGCGTGTGGCAGTGGAAAATAAAGTAATACTTGCATGTGTGAAATTTCATAACTCCTGGGATTTACCTTGCCTAACTTCACATGCTTAAAAGTCAGGTCAGGTGAGTTCAGCTCTAAAGGATGGCTTAGTACTAGCAGGTACTGTATGTTGGGTTTTTTAAGAACAAGTTAGATAAACATCTGACAGGAGTTACTTCAGAATAATTGGCGCTCTTCTGGGTTAGACAGAGGGACTTTTCAGCTACATTTTGAGTGGGAAAATGGTCCAGGGCTTGTGGTTTTCTGTTAAGGCAGGAAAACCTGAAAGCAAAAATAGCTAAAAATAAGTTCATTTTCCAAGCTTGGAAATACAGAGGAAAATGAGAATAAGGGGAAAGGAAGTTAGGCTTGATGATACTGTTGATTGAAAAGATATTAAAGAAATTCATATGAGTATAGAAAATATTATTCTAGAGTAATAAAGGGAAAAATAGAAGAACTAGTTGAGGCTAATGCAGGGCCTACTTTATATACTTCCTGCTGTGATCTCTCACTTTTTAGCTATTATAAAGAATAACAAAATAATATTTCATTGTGCGAAGTCAGCATCATAAATTGGCCAGCAGAATTTCAGATTACTTTGATTTTGCTAGATTTCATTTGTATATTGTTTTATTGTTTTTCTCATGAAACCATTTTCAAAATCAAAAAAGAAAAAGCCTATGTGGAATACAGAACTTCTGTTGTTAGCATTTTCTCAAGGAGTGGGCCAATACAAAAAAAAAAAAAAACAAACAAAAAAAAAAAGCAGACTGTTGCATGCTTAACAGGCAACTTATGGAAGGTGTTGAGTTTTAACTTTACTTTGAAGCTGATTGCACTTCTAAGTAAAGCTGTAGCAACTCCTAAAAATATAGTGGATGCATATAAATGTGCTGGATAAAGATGTAGAGTAATAAAAATGGAAATTTAGACTTTGTGGTATGTTGTTTATTCCCCACAGGAGAAATGTTTTGGAGGAGCTGGTACCCCATTTAGACTTCTGAGTGCCACAGGTGTGGTACTGAGTGTCGCCATTCTGCTTCCACTTCTAATTTAAGCTCCTAGTCTTCCTAGCTTTCCTCTGGTTTAATTACAGAATACAGACTTCCCTGCTGGGTGACCCTGGACACGAGCTTAACACCACCAGTCTCCTTATTCTTCCAGAGGATGCTCTCCTTTCTGGTGGATCTCCTTTCTGGTGACTGTCCTTTCTGGTGACTGTCCTTTCTGCTCGTGAAAGAGGGAGTTAAAAAAGGGGATTGGTGCTTCATGACATTTAGATGATTTGAACAACTCCCCTTTCCTAAACTGATGGATTTTGGCCCTGCAAAATAGCATTTGGGGAAGATGGTGAATGCTTCTCAGTCTGTGGTTTTCTCCTTTTCACAGCCTCCTCTCTGCTCAACTTGTTTAGTACAAGCTCTTTATCTCTCTCTACGTGCCTTTATCACTGTTTTTGCAAATATCTTCTGTACAGCTTGTGCTTAATAGAACAGTCATCTTTTATCTCTCTACTACACTGATTCTCCATCTGTTCTCCATCCAAACCAAAGCTTAAAATGTACCTCTGCTTTGCATTAATCTTTTCAGCACTTCTTCCAGTGCTTTTATTGCTTTCAATTTTAACTTTACAGCCCTGTGATAGACATTAGATAAGTGCAGCACTGTGCCGCTCTCCTTAATCATCACCTGAAAACAAATTTTTATTTGTTCAATTGTTGTCCCTTTTTGAGTGTATCTATATGATTTTAACACTTGTTTTCAAGCATGTGTACATAACAGCATATTAATAAATGCGGGAGCAGTTCTATTCTTTGACATTATACAATTTTAATTGATGCATAGTATTTTTTCCTAAGCCTTCCTATAAAATTTTATGTGTCCAACAGGATAAACTGGAGTTCTTGTTTGTTAGTAGACTATTTGTTCTGGGTGATGATGGCACCTTCAGGTTGATGATGGCTCCTACTTAATCTTTGAATCATACAGCAGGGAAAACAATGTCACCAAAATATAACAAATCTAGAAATTCATTAACCATCACCACAATTAAAGTTTTTAATTTTACAGCTAGTTACTCCCTGAAACTAATTGTTTTTTCACCTGACAACTTTTCCTTTTTTAGCTCCACCAAACAGAACCAAACCAAATTTTGATAGCTGTTTAAAGAATCTCCTTTAATTTCTGATCTCCGCAACACTCAGATTGTTTTATAGAAGAGTAATGCATGAAAAACTAAAACGGTAATATGACAGAATGACAAAGAAATGTGTGGTTATAAGTTCAGAGGGATCTTTAATGCTTGGATACTTGCTGATCGCTGCTAGTTCAGGTTTTCACCTTCCCAGAGTTCCCCTGTAACATTTGCTGTGTTTCATTAGTTTCAATTCAAGTGGGCCAAACTATAGGATTATCACCCACAGAAGTTAGAAATAGAAATTTGTGAGAAAAATTTCTATTTTTCTATCACCCATAGAAATTTGCAAGAAAAATTTCATTGTAGTTTTTTTCTTTATTTGAGCCTAAGCAGTCCTCTAAAATAGATCCTCCCATCACTCTGTTAGTTATAATTAAGTTTTATTTGGCTTGGCCATAACATAAGCATTGTAAATACCCAAGACTTACGAGACACAAGGATGTTATTCAAGGGTATTTGCAGGATTAGGAACATCTGCTGCTTTGAAATGTGCTATGTCCTTTAGAAATCTGATCATGTCTTCCCTCACCATTCTATGTCTGTGAACCTCTGTGTTACTTATTTGATTTCAGTGATTTGTGCTGATTTCAGTGAAGGAAAGCATGGCTTAAATCAAATTCTTAAAGCAGTAGTAATACAAATACCCATTTGAACACAATTCTAATGCAAAGAAAGGAAAAGCAGGAAACCTAATTAACCCAGTAACTATAAAGTAACTGATGTGTTTAATGCTTAAAAAGTCATATTTATTTGTTGTTTGGGATTTGTTTTTTTAACAATCAGGAATGCTTCTTGAGGCTTCTTAAAGAGATCTTTGTGAACAAGGTAGTACAAATATCCTCCACTGTATTGCATGCCTGTGGTTGTAGGTGATTTAGAATGATGATTCCTTTGTCCCTGGGAGGATACTTGCATGAAGAAGACATTTAATTCAATGAAATGAAACTGTTTACTTATTTCAAGAATTGAAATTGTTCCTTATGAGATTCCTGGCTGCATTGTAATGGTACTAATGCCAAACCTCCAAACCCATTAAGGTCCTTCAGAGCGTAGCTCTACTGTCTCGATCCAGCCTTTGTATGGGGTGAAGTATTGTAACTGGATTTAAGTATCTGTGCCCTATGAATGGGCTTGCCATAGTACCCAGGAAGGGAAAAAAAGACTCCCTAGGAGTATTAACAAGACCCAAAGTGCACAGTATGAAAAATAACTCCTAACAGTAGCTTAAGTAAGTGTCCTTCCTTGTCTGTTTCCCTGGCTGTACAGGGTGAAGCAGGCACGCCTTTCCATGGCTGCAGCAGTACNGTTAGGAAGACATATGGCAGCACTAGATGAGCCCTTTCCATCTTCACCATGGTAAAAAAGATCAAGCTACTTTCTCTTTGCATTTCAATGAGGAAAAGTTAGGGAGTTCAGTAAGTTCTTCCCTTATGCCTATTTCTGTCACCATAATCATGATACTTTAGTTTCCATGGATCTGCCTGCCTGACTCTCACCTGTATCTGTATTGTCTCTTGTCTCTGAGGGTGAGGTTCACCTGGCTAAATGTAAATGTTTGTGTTCAAACCAGTCCCCTTGCTTGTGTTTGCAGCCAGTGGAAAGGAACAGGCACTTATTTACTTATTTAATAGGGACAGTTCACCACAATCAGTTTTAGAAATCTGTTAGGGCATGAATTAGCTGCTATAGAAGTGCTTTTCTTCTTTTGACTGATTGTACAGGAGTGTAAATGAAAGGTTCAGTGTATACACCTTCATTTAGCCAAATGAAATTTACATTCAACGTCTTTGATCCTCAGTTTATCTTGCAAGATTTTTTCTTTTTCTTCTGTGTGCATGTATAAATCTACATGCTGTGTAAGACAAATCCATCATTCCTCTCA
>VZTT01033926.1:0-13912 GCA_013400855.1 Buphagus erythrorhynchus | reverse complement strand
GGTGTTGAGAGGTCATGAAAATCAAGTACTGAAGCAATAGTCACAAGTTATTCTGAAATATCCTATATAAATTATTTAGAAATAATCATGTTGACTTGTGTGAGTACTGCCATAAACTTAAAGAGAGGCACCATCAGAGAACCCACAGGTATAAAATAATAATGGAAATAAATCTGTCCCCTAGGACTTAGCACTTTTTTGGGCAACCTTGGAAAGGATGGGTGACAGCTACATGAAAAAGTATATATACAAAAGCAGCTTTCATTTCCATATAAGTTTTATTTTCAATAAATAAAACTTGCTTTTGAAACATCAAGACAATACCACTTCCTCCTACTCCACCTGCAAAAAAAAAAACCCAAAAACCAAACAAAAAAAAAAAAAAATAAACCTCAAAGCCACTATCCGACCNAGCCAGTGATCTACATGAGATAGAAAAAAAAAATCGGTGGTGATGACCTGAGAGAAATAACAGCAAGAACACAAAATCCTGAGTTCTCAGAGAGAAGGGCACAGGGCAGTCAACTTTGAATTGAGAGGTGAACTTGGGTTGGTCCCAGTAGCCTAGGTAATCCACAAAGTCTCACAAGAACACTGATAGTAGAAGTCAGCTGATACCATCAGAAGTGTCATGGAAAGNATGTTTAGGCTTTGTACCAATATTTCCTGGTTAGCCAAGTTCAGAGATTTTGATATCAGATACTTCTTTATAGATGAGAACTGTGAGAATATTCTTTTTCAGTGCTTTTGCACACAACCATAGAGTTGTCTTAATAACATAAATAATATTTAATTTTCTTTGGATGTTGCTATGTTCTCTATGTGGGATGGAGGTCACTGTGGGTCATTGATCACACACTTGGTGCTGCGGTGATGACTTGTCCTAATTATTTCAGAAAAATTACCACATCTTTTATCCAGAAGAAAAGGAAAGTAATCACATACTAGATCCAAATCTGAAACATGGAATAGGCAAAAAAAAAAAAAGAAGTATTTCAATTCATGGTTAACCCATGCTGTTTATAGGTCTTTTCTTTCTATTACAAGACTGTAGTACCTCCTATTGTGATTACTATTACCCCAGTGGCTTTTCTCAATGTATCTCCAGGCACACACTCAGTATGATAAACTTCTTAGGCTGTGCTCTTTCATTGGGTCTGCTGATGGAGAAATTCAAGCAGCCTCCTTCAGAGGGTTTTTTATAAAAGTGTAATGGTTGCCTTGTTGAGGGAAAAAAAAGACCTATTTAGAAAAATATGTTCTTGTAAGCCAGTCCAGCAGAGACTAAGGCAGGGAAGAAGCAAATGACTAAACCCCTTTTCAGAAGCCTTTATGGATGATACTCTGTGTTACAATGAGCATTAATGCAAATTAGAACTTCTAATTATTCTACGTTGCCCTGAATAGGGGAGAGAAAGCAAGATATTGTTTTATTCAGGTTAGTATTCTACCACTGAAAATTCGTGTTTCATGACTGTTATGTAACTAAATATTTCTGCAGTATTTCTATTAAGAAAAAAAAAACAACAAAAACAACCCCCATCAACCAACCAAACAAAAAAACCCACCAGAAAAAAACCCTTAAAATAAAAAAAAAGGTAAAAAAGAAAAGAGAAGAGAAAGAATGAACTCCTTTTAAGACTAAAGAATTTGGGAATATAAATTTGTGGATATAACTAGCCACCTTGAGTAACTGCAGTTCTTTTGTAGTGTAAGAATTAAAAAGTAAGAGCCATGCCTTTCAGGATGGTGGATGTTGTGTGAATGGTTACCAGTTCCCTGGCAAGGAGATAGAGTAGCCCTACCCATCACCTTCTGATTTACCCTGGACAAGCTAGGTGGAGGTAGAGCTGCCCTGACCAAGGTGACCTCTAACATGACATGGTCCTCAGGCTTGGGAAACACAGCCAATGAGAATTAGAGCAGAATATGAAACTTTGGTGATGGGGCTGCTGACAAAACTGTATGTATTCTCATGCTTGAATAAAAGTATAGTCTTTGTCTTCACATTTTTACAAGGCAAATGCACCTGAGAGAAAATATTTTTTTCCCCCCAGGATGTTACCAGGACTCCCTTTCCAATACCAGTGGTTGGAAGGTTACCTCCTGCTTTTATGTCATATGGAGATAATAAATTTTCAGAATTCAACATCAAAATATTAAAAAGGGACCTATCATAGAGTTTCATAACACATACTATTATGTAGAGGTATGACTTATAATGTATTAGCCTGAAGGAAAAATTCTTTCCTTGGCCCATGGTCCAGACTAAGAATTATCTGGCATTCCTTATGCATGTGAAAATTATTTTAGTAAGAAACTTTGAAGTATCTGAGCAATAGGATCACACTGTATAAAAATGAACATTATTATTAAAGTATTTGCACTAGAAACTGTTATTCTGTAACTCAAGGAACTTGATATTATTGCTGAAGTTATATTAAAATCATAATAGATCTGGGAACTTTTCTTCAGTTCTTGTACTCTATCTGACTTTAATTAAGACTTCAGAATATTTGGAAAATAAAAGTGCTATATATACATTTTGGAATAGATACAAAATCAATCCATGTTGGATATATGAGAAATCTCTTCGCTCTTTTTTCTTCTGCAGAAAGATGAACTGACTATTTTTGACTCTCCAGGCCTTCTTAGGTAGGAATACATGAAATTTGGAAAGAAAGACTGTGAATCTGTTGTTTGGTTGATATTTTGTCTGAGATAATATTGAAGTGCCATGAGGGTTTTATAATGCGTGTGCCAGAAAGATTCACTGAATTGCTAATGACCTGGTGGGTTATTGTTTCTGAAGGCAGACTTGCTTTAAAGCAGAGGCTGTGACTGACTTACTGAACACTGAGTGGAAAAATGTATGAAATGAGCAGAGAGCATTTCTGAGCAAAAGTAAATACCTACCACTTTACACAAAATAAAGTTAAAAGCCTGTTAAAATTGTAAAGACTCCAGCATCTTGAAGGGATTCAAGGCTATAGTGGAGATTTTTGTGATTTCTCTTTTCTCAGAAAGACCATGTAAAAGTGATGCTTACACACAAGATTTTTAAGGGAAGACGCTGAACACAGGACACAAAATTCACCCTCTTTGCATAAGTCTCAAATGGTATTAGCTGACAAAGTAAATGAAATGTAACATGGACACCCAGACTCATAGGTAAACAAAGTGACCTGTGCTGTGACATGAATAAATAGCTGAAACAATGCACATTTCCTGTCCCCTGAAATGTCACCTTGTCACCTGGTTCTGCTGAAGTGCCCAGTCACTGCTACACCACATATATTTGGATTACAAGGTTTGTTATAAAGTCTTTTACCACCAAACACCCACTGGTCTGTACAGAAGTCCTTATAAAATCTGAGTGGTGTGACAGCCATCTGGGAAGCACAGGTAGGAGTAAACATCTTGAGAATTCACAATAGAAAAAATAATTAAAAAAGCAGAATAGGACAGATCAATTTTCACCAGGAAGTTTTGCTCGTAAATTCAAATTTCTCACGTTCTCCTGGTAAAAATACAAATGCCTCAGGAAGATTCTTCCTGAAAATCATTCTTTCCTTTATTTCCACTAGAAGGAAATTTAATTGTTATTTTTTGAATTTATTTTATTTTATTTCATAATAGTTAGCCTGGAGAACATATATATATATAATCTGCATCTGTTAAGGAGCAGAGAAGGAATGATGGGCATTTATATGGCAAATATATATATATAGATAAGAAGAACAGGAGCTCAGATATTTAATGGATATCTGGATATCTTCCAATATAAATGCAACAGATTTTAGCATCATCTGGCTTTCTCATCCTCTTTCCAGTAGTTTTTTATCCTGTGTCTTTTTTTATTTTACATTCATGGATTTCGGTTAATCATAAATTACATTACACGCAATGCAAGTTGTGTATACTAATATATTGCTGTAATTTTAAAATGCTATATTATATTTATTTAGCATAATTATGGAAATTTTATTTTCCCAACTGTAAAATAGATTTTTTTACCAAGGACATATTAAACATATAATTCCAAACAATAAGGAAAAAAACATTTAGAAAAGCTTGAAAAACATTGTATCTAAAAGAAAAATGTAAAAAAAAAAACTGTAGAAGTTCCTATCCATCCATATCCTTGCAAATACTTATTTATCTTTCTTCTACTTCAGTTCAAGCATTTCACCTTTTGATTTCAGCACCCAACTGGATTCCTCATGCCAGCCATGCAGGGTGGTTTTATAACTCTGCATGTCCTTACACTACCAATTTCATCTGTATGTGTGTGTGTTTGTGTGTGTATAAAACTTATATAAATAGTTTTTTCTATTTTAACCCTAATCTCTTTAAAGCCTAATCAGGATAATCTGAAATTCTGACATTTTTATGTAGGAATCTCTTAGATGACTGTGGAGCTGAAGCGTGAAAATGAAACAGAAGCTGGAGTTGCAGGATCAATACACAAGACAAACATATCTTGGGAATAGATATCAATTCCATTAAAGAAACATGCTGCAAGTGAAAGTCAAAGGTTTTTCTTCCTGTTACATGTGGATTATATTGAATAAGCTTTAATTAAAAAAAACCAACTAACCAACCAAAAAAAAAAAAATCCTCAAAAAACCAAAAAACAAACTCCCTCAGATTATTCTCAAGGTTGCTGTTCTTACCATGATTGTGATGGATGTGATCTGGTAATAATTGAGCAGAGGTACAACTGAATGAGTGGAGGAAGAATTTTGGAGAATGTGTGCAACTGTGTATTTTGCTATGACCCTCAAACTGTTTTGAAATTGAAGTTACCTATTATGAGCAGAGGGCTGACAAACTTCTTACCAGGCAGCTTTGTAGTCCAGGAGGATCCAGAACCCAGTGATATGGTGAGTGAAGAGGTTCAGCTCAAAGTGGGCATGGCTGAGGAAAGGGAACCCCTCACATCTCCTTGCACCTCTGTGCCTGCCCCTCTGGCCCCATTGCAGGCTTCAGCAGGTGTTTGGCTGAGACCAGAAGGACCTATCTGCTGCAAACCAAGGACAAGGCATTTCATGTGCCCACTGGCTTTTCCATCCACATCCTCCTGACATCCTGGAAAAGCTTATGAGCTCAACAGTGATGGTTTCCCAATGCACAAGCACTTGATATTATTTCAAAATGTTATATGAAGGTGAAGAAAATGACAGATTATGTATTAGAAAACACCTTTATAACTATCTGTATGCTTATATATATATGCAAGTATATATATATGTATGCAAGTATATATATATGTATGTATGTGCAGAGATATAAATATCGGTCATATTTCACATCTCTGCCATAACTGGACATGACAAAGAAATTTTCCAGAACATCAGCCAGATGAGGGAGACTACATAATAATCCAAATTACTTTCCCCAGCTTTCATCTCAGTGACTCAGAACAGGCCACCGGGTGGAATCACTGCAAGGGGGCATGATGACTTTTTCCTGTGGAAAAATTCAATACCATGCTTCTCTGGTATTACCTGCAAGTATTTGTTGAGGCACTTTAAAGGAATAGATAAAACAATGAAGCAATATTCTCTATTAAAAAAAAAAAAAAAAAAAAAAAAAAAAAAAAAAAAAAATTTTTCCCTTTTCCACTCAATTGAATAAAGAAAAATAGGAAGTAGAGCTTGTTATAATTTGAAAGGTGCCTCAAAATCCATAGGATGCTAAGTAATTCTTGCAACTTTATTAGAAGCAAAACTAAGGAACCAGCAACAGACCCTATAAATATTAAAGCAAGAATAAAATTCTGAATTTCCAAGCATTTTGCCAATATCTAAATAAAAGCAAGCAGGCACATACATCTGAAAACAGGAGCTTTGTGTTTATGCCACATTTAAAGGCCCAGAAATTTCTCACTCAAAAGACATATGGGAAAAGAATTGAGATTCCTTAAAAGATAAAAAACATATGCTGGAACCTTCAGGTGAAGTTTCAGAGATTGGCATCCAGCTCTGGAGATGAGGGAGCTCCTGCTCCCACCTGCCAAGGGACAGGTTTTGCCCTGCAGGAAAGTTCTATGCAAATCCTGCTACATCCAATACCAAGTAATTTCAGTGTCTGAAACTGAGCTGTGATAATAAAATTATTAATTAGAAAATTAAGATAAAGTAAAAATTTTCCTACTTTCTCCACTTCTTCCTGATAATCAGAGATATTATCACTTAATTAGTACTATTAGCACTTTATTAGCACATATTCTTTTACCAGACTATGCCTTCCAGGAGTATGTTATCTTTTTCTTCCTTTATTTCTCTACCTTTTTTCCACAGTGACTCTTACCTTCATTTCTAAAATGCTAAGTTGTTTTACTGCATTTTTCAGGAAGATGTTGAAAATATGTCATCATTAAGAGTTATCTTCCAAGAATACCAAATATTTCAATTCCATTTGTATACAGAGCTCGAGTTACATAAATATAGAAATATACTTTCCCTTCCTCCTATAAAATAAATATTTGATACCTATTTTACTTTGTTTGCTTTTTTGCTGTCTTTCTTATTCTAAAATAAATATCAGTCAGATTTGCTTGCCACTAACAACTAACAGTGTTATTAATATAAAAATGGTCCCCTGATTCATTTACAGCATGCCAGAGGAAAAACAAACAAACAAAAAGCCCCAAAACAGTCCCCACCAAGACCCACAAAGGAGTAAACAAATAGATCTTGTGCTGAGGAAATGATCCATTACATGCTAAAACCTGCTTAAAGCTAAAACCAATCCACATTTCATTAACACTCTCTGCTAATCAATGGATTATATCAATAAGTAGCAATTTATCCCAGTCATAGCAAAAGAATGAACAGAAAACTCAAACACAGCTTGCTGAAATGGGAATTATATTAAGAAAAACTTGAAAAGGAGCTCCTGGACCTGCCTTATTTCTAACTTTATTCTGTATTTTCCATAGCGCTCCTCTCAGGATGTGTGGCAGACTGCAGTTTGGCTCCAGTTGTGAAAAATGCAGATGAAGGTGAGGGCTGAGCTGCACCATTACCAATACTCATCTTCATCTCTGCTGGTGCTGCTGGTACCATCGAGGCTGCAGCTGGTGTGGAGAGAAAGCCACAATCTGCTGGAGTTCTGGGATCTGCTGAAGTGGCTTGCTGAATTCCAATGAAGGGAAGGGGCCAAGGGCAGACAAGACACCCCAAAGCTGCCAGACCTCTCCTGCCTGCACTGGCAGCACCATTGGGGCAGTGGCACCCTTTTCCTGCCACCCCACGTGCCTGACTGTCGTGGAAAGTGATGGATATCCCTGTGTAATGCTAACAAGTAATGGCACCAAAACCTAAATGTAAGTTGTAATAAATACGTGTGCTAGAGAATATGGACTTGATCTCTTTCTCTTTAAAGTACTTGAGACATGTTAAAGCATTCAGATGGCAAGATATAATTTTCTGTACGAAACACACTTTGTCTGTGGGGAAAAAATGGAGAAAGTATATACCTTTCAGTGAAAGCATGGCTGTCTGATCTGGAGTCCATTTCAAGCCAACTTGACTTCACACTGAAAAAGAAAATCCCTGGCTTTCACATGCTTCTGATGGTAATTTTTATCTCTTAGTAGTTTTTAGCAAAGTCGAATATGGCAGTGAAAGAATGTCATGCATCTGCCAAGAGGCAAGATACTGAAGAAAAGGAAAAACCTCTGAAAAACTTTGGAGCTTATTTACAACTCACAAGGATAAGAACTTTCCCCTAGAGGTCCCTAGAGAGTCCATCAATGGTACTTAAGTCCAGTAGAACGAAATAACATCATTTCAGGCAAAGTGAAATAATAGCTGAATTTTGTCTTGGATTCCCCACTGTATGACTTACACTAAAAAAATTTCAAGTATTAAATAAGGGAATAAAATAAAGACATCTAGAGAAAAAATTTTCTTTGATCTTTCAAGAAATCATGTTCCAAAGTAGTAATAGAACTTCAAATACAGTGGTTATTTTTTTCTTTTCACACCTCTATTTTATCTAGAAGACTCGTTTACTCCATTCTGTAATTTTCTTCCTCTAATCTTCTTCATAAAACCCCCAAACAAACAAACACCCCCCTCCCCCAAAAAAGAAAAAAAGCTTTCAGCAATGTAACTTTCAGTGAGTTAACAGAAGCTGCAGTTTACTTGAGTAGTGTGAAGAGAAATATTATTAAAAAACCCCACAGGAATTCTACCATTTTTCATTTTCTTTCTCATTAAAAAAGAATATTTTTAAACAGCACATTAAGAATTGCAGTTCTGTAAGGGTAAATATAAACATCTAGCCTTGGCAATAAGTTTCAAGGTCCTCATTCTTGGCAGAATAATTTTTTTTCTCAGTTTTGTGGTGTTGCTTGACATCTTTCAGATGCTGAAGCACCTGGTTTGCTAGAGGAAGCTGATGAAAACAATTAAAACAGAACACCCAGAAAATGAAGGAATTAATAATTAATTTTTAAAATCCCAAATGACTCAGATGGAAACTGCTTTGCAGTATTCGAGGTCATATAAATATATTTAATTTCTGTTACTTTGAGGCATGATTGTAACTAATTACTTACTGATATTATCGTGGTGGTTTAACCTTTCAAAAAGAAAATTAGACAGGGGACCATTCTAAGGAAACAAAGAATGCAAGCAAAGGTTAAGTTTGTAAATACTATAGTAACTGTATACTATACTATTGTAATTATATACAATTATTCCTTTAAAGAACATGTGAAGTTTACTAAACACAGCTTGAGTTCTGGCGAACTGTAGGGATGAGAAGATAGCTCAATAACCAGTAATTCAGAACTTCAAATTTTACTGTCTGTGATCCCTCTCACTACTTGATTTGCCATTTGTGGGCATTTATGAGAGAGCAGTTCCCGAAGCCCCTGTACTTTTACAGCTGCATACAAGCAATTTGTCTTATCCCACTCCTTCAATGGAAGGCTGTAGGGCACCACATGAAGTCCATGCAGTGGCACAGATTGGAGTGGAGTTCAGGAGTAACTGTGGCTATGTCTTTAAAGCAGAGATTTCTTTCCTTCACTGCCGTGACCCAGCAAGGCGGTGGGGCTGCCAGGTCCAGGATTAGACCACTCTGAGGAGCTGAAGGGACTTTTCATACATGGAAATCCTCACCAGCACCAAACCAAACAAGGTAGTGTCGAGTCAGAAGCAGTACATACAAACCCTTCCCACTCTTCAGAAGAGCAAGCCTGTGTTCCCACACACATTCTCCTTCATAACTCATCTTAAAGCCCTTTCTCTTGCTCCAAAGCTGTGGTTAACCATTTGTGTGCTAGGAATTAAATCACTTTTGTTCACGTACCAGTTTTTCTGGAACTTAAATGAAAGCGTCTTGGACTTAAAGGAAAAATATGTTTTGAAGAAAGCTTCCACAAGGTAATTACCTACAATGACTATGAGCACTGAATGTAAACAATGAAAGAACATGTGTGTTAATGTTATGTTTGATTACATGATGTTGATTTTTCTAAAAATATTTGAAAATTTTCTTTGGCTGTAAAATATATGCATAATTACATATTAACATGAAAAATAAAGTAAAGTAAGAGATTTAATTACAGACTATTAAAGTTAGCACATCACTTTAAACACAAGAAATGAACCCACTAGTAAACACTAAAACGTTTAGAAGTGTCACATTGTATTTCACCATTCTGCGTTCAGTCTGCGTCAATGACAAGGCATGAAGAGTACTCTCCCTCTGCACAAACTTTCATATGCACTCCTTGAGGGTCTTTTGCAGACAACATGAATTCTTTTAGGTGTATTTCAGTTTTATATATGTAGCTGTCTGAAAAAAAACCTAAGCTGAAGGAAATAATAGCGGTGTCTGTGCATACTCTCCTGTCAGAACTGAAGAAGCCCTCTTTCTCTACTGGATTCATCCTACTTGAGAGGCAACTTCCAGGGTGGAAAGTGCATTTTTCCTCTTGCAGGCAGGGAGGCAGGGAGACTTGAAAATACTGAGCAGTCATAGCAAAACTGGGGTATCAGGCATTGCAATCTCCTGCAGGCTGCTTTCCCAGTGAGGAAGAACTCTCTGAAGCCTGGACAGACTGCAGGATTGCTACCTATGAACAGGAGATTGCAGCTGCCCTGGACAAATGGCAACTGTATGTGCTGTATTTCACTATCAATCTGCACTATGGGAAATCATCACTTATCAGTAGCCCACAGTAAAATCGACCTGACAACTAGAAAAGTGGCCTGATGGTGACAAAGAGGAAAGCTTCAGATGGAAACAGATTTACCTCCACAAGGGAGGGGAGGAAGTGAAGTTTTTTCGGAAGTGGAAAGATTGAGATTGAGAATAACAAGACTTTGAAGGAAAACATATACTCCCTACTTACCTAGGAGCAATAAATCTTAAAGCAGGTGTCATCTCTTTGAAATTCCCTCCACCTTACATGGCTTTTGTGGGAAGTTCTGGTTGATTGTTACCAAGAATTTCCATAATCCTTTATTCAGTTGATGTGAACCATCATAGACCCATCTGTATTTCTTCAGTTAGTGAAAATCTTCCACAACAAGAAGATGTCCCACATTGAGTGTTGCAGGGTATATTTCTGTATTTGTTAGTACTGAAAGAACATGATTTAATTTATTTCCCCCCCCTCTGATGTAGGCTGGGTAGCTTGTGGAAAATATAATAAGGTAAAAATAGATTGGTATACTTAGGGAAGCTGGAAAAGATGTAAATGAACTTTACTGAGTTCAGTGGCATAAAGATAGTTACTAGATAATCTTTTGTCCATCTGTCTGCTCTCAGAAAATCATATACAGCTCCACTGCCTTTATCCTCCCAAGCAGTGGAATATGTTACTTGGAAACAATCAGTCATTCACACAAAAATAACCTTTCCATGCCTGTCACCAATAACCATATTTCTGTGTAAAAAAAAAAAAAGCCCTGAGGTGCTATCATTCATCTTCTTTTAAGCAGTATTCTGTGAACTGAAATGTATATTTTCTGTGTGAATTCCTTGAGGGGAAATATTTCCAGTCTTATTTAGAGTTAAGAAAATACAGTGGTTTAAATTTTAATTTTCTATTTAATTTTCTGTCCCAAAATGGAAGTATTAGTGCTTGTCTGAAAGAGCATATGAGCATTAATAGTAAATGAAAGTTCCATAAATTGCCATGATTAGAACTAAAACCAATAAATAAGTGCAGGTGGGCTGCTTTTTTTATGGATAATGAAAATTTCAGTTGTGTTTTGAGTTTCAAGTGAGTATATTGACTGAAATCTGTGCCATCCATCTGTTTGATGCCAAACTGAGTTTGAAATTGTTCTTTCTACCAATGTTTGCCATAATTTTGAATGCTAAATTCCACTACAGAAAATTGAAACCAGCTGTGCCTTTTTTCATCTCACTCATATGCTCTAAAATCTTTGCCAAATAAACTCCATAGCTTTTCCTGGTAGGACATCTTCTTTCCTGTTGTTCTTTGGAGCAATGAAACAGCTATCAGAGCCGGAATTTGGATGCCATCAGTGACTGGATTAAGATAGAGGGGAATTATCTCCATAGCTGGGGAGGTAGCTGTTGGGCACTGCAGGAGCAGCATGGCCTTGATCAGGAAAGTACATGGAGTGAATGGGACAGCAGCACATGAAACACATGGCAGCATCAGCACAGCTGTCTTTTGTCTACCCTGCTAGATAGATTTCAGAGCAGATTTGGATCCTGGGGAAGGCCTGAGGTCACTCAGAAAGGTTCTGCTGTCTCCATTTTTTGTGCGTGTTCAAGACCCAGCTGGATAAATTCCTGGTTAACCTGATCTGATCGCAAAGATTATTCTGCTTTGAGTAGGAGATTGGACTACAGGGCTCTTGATGTCCCTCTTAACCTGAGTTATCTGGTGATTCTGGGTAGATCTCTAGCCATGCTTGGGATATTTTCTTTGCAACAATAAGAGACAGGATATTTATGTGGCCAAAATAGCCCACTGATAAGCATTTTCCCATCTTTTCTGGCACAAAAACATCTATAATTTCAGAAACAACTATGGTCTATTTTAGTATTAAGCTTAAGTATTAAGTATTTTCTACTTTATGTAGAAAAGCTAAGACCATGTTCACAACAGAACAGACCATGCAAGAAGCATGGTCATGGGGCAGAAAAACATTTAGCTGCCTTAATTTTTACTGCTATTTTCATATAGGTATTGCAGCCTACTATGGGGTGTGTGAAAAAACTGTTTCTACTGAGGTGAAGTTGTGCTCTGAATCAGGAAGAGACTACAGGCTGAAGATCTGAACAGCCCTAGGTTATAGGATACAAAGAGAACAATCTTAAATATGTTTCAGTTCAAGAAGATTTAGAATGGTTTTTTATTTGTTTCTACCAAGGGTTACAAAATGTTCCCATCATGATAAGGACTCAAATCGAATACACTTGTACAAGTTGACAGGTATTTCAGGTTGGGAACACTGAAGGTAAGCAGAGCATGCTCCTGCCAGTATTTGACATATTCCGTGTCATCCTCAGGCCTTCCCAAGGAGCCTGGTGCCACATTGCTTGAATTCTGGAAGGGCCTTTCTCCTCTGCTACCTGCACTGAATGTTTTCCTGCAGGTAGAAGCAGCAGCTCTGGTAGTTCAACCCAAATATGTTTGTTCTGTCACTAATAACATGTCCTGTATCTCGTGAAATAAAAGAGAATTTACAATTAATACGCACATCAACAAATATTTACCGGCAGGTTAACTTCTGTCATTTGTTCTCTGAAGGTAATGAATAAAATTAACCTGTCTTCATTTTTTTTTATTTAGAAAAGCACCTTATGAGCTTCTGTAGAAGTGAGTTAAAGCTTAGCTAGCTACCATTGGTCCGAGTAATGGCTCTCTTACTACAGCTTACTTTAGTCTTCATAAGAAAAATAGTGCTACATGGGTTTCAAAGAGAATATCAAGTACAAGAAATTTTTATGGAATTAGGTAACAGAATTGTGTCAACTACCTTTATGAACTCATTTTCTTTTCAAAGGATAAATATTTTTTCTGCTGTTGCCCTGCTGCAATATGATATCCTTTGATGATAATAGGATTTTTCATGTAGTTAGACTGTGATAATTGAGTGTATACATTGAGCATTCTGCACCCACTAGAGTAGAAGGGAAGGGGGATGAAATGGATCTAGTGGCAAGGCCTCTTTGAAGAGACAAAAAGTTTTTGTAACTAAAACTTCAAGAAGCTCTTGGTAAGGAGACATACCAATTTGTTTAAGTGCAAATTATTGGAAAATTTTTTTAAAAGGTACCATAATGACCAGGCTAAAATGCAATGCTTTGCAATTTGTTTTGACAGTGCCCCAAAGGACCAAATAAATGAAGCTCAGAAGAAATTAATTTAGAAGAAAATGTTAAATTGAATGTAGGGCACATTGGCTAGTTTTCATGCTAAGAAGAAGGGAATTAAAAGTCTGGGCTCCTTTTCCTAATAATGTACCTTTCCCAAGCCATTTAAATAAAGATTTTACTAGGGTTATTCTTACAGCATTATATTTCACACCTCTCAGTGGTTTTGTAGGTCCAGTTAAATCATCTGTGGATTGTAAAATTTTCAACACCAGTGCAAATGGCAAAATCAAGCCTTGAAACTATTTGGACAACAATTAACACATTTTTAAAATTATGTCACTGTTGGCTGTAATCAGATGTTATTGATGAAAAAAATTTAAGCCAAATAATGTGATTTAAAGTAGAAATAAGTTGGATTACTGTGTTTTTAGCATAGGCATTTTCCCAGTCCCTATATTCTCCTTTTTAGCACATGCAAGAATTAAACAAAATGTTCTCTATATTTCATTTTGAGGAATGGAAAATCCAAGGCTTTTCTGAGAAACCTCTTACAAATAACACCATAACCTGTAAATAAATTATC
>VZTT01033925.1:997-25395 GCA_013400855.1 Buphagus erythrorhynchus | reverse complement strand
AGCAGGCAGATGCATCTGGCGGGGACAGCCCAAAGGTTCACACAAACATTACTTACCCAGCAGTGCTCCTTGGCAGGATTATTAAAACCTGGGGCTTTATTGCTAGTCCTGGTTAGAGTTAAAAGAGGTTTAAGAACATGCTGGCCATAAGGGTGCTGTGTATTGTCCTCCAGAGGTTTGAGGTCATTCCTTCAAACTGTCCTTGGCTTAGTGGTAGTCTCTGCTTGCTTAACTGCCCAAAATGTATTCAAATCACTCCCTTAAGTGTTAAAGCAAGAATAATTTTTTTGCTTATTTGATAAATCAAGATCCCATAAAGAACAGGCACATAAAATTCAATATCTCATTTTCTTCTTTTAATTAATGGTGTTTTGCAAAACACAGTTGGAGAAAGCAGAAGCAGGGGAAGAAACCAGATCCTTGTCATGAGAAGTCTGTAGTCAGACTTTAAAACAAACATTAAGGCCTGTCAAGTAGGCGTTAAACAAGAAGAGTAGCAAGTGGAATTTAGATTAAAAAATAACTTAGAATGATAAAATGTAATTTTGGTGAGCTGATCTTCAGATCAAAGTTGAAAGTTCCATATCCAAAACCACCTGATTTGGGATTGGGTGGAGGAGCACACTACTAGATGGCTTTTTTTTGTAAACTTAATTCTCCCTTGAGACAAGAGGGGTTGTTCTTCATGGAGTAATGCGAAGAGTTGGAAATACGAGATCTAGCAAACAAATTAAAGTTCCTAGAATGAAACAAATCCTGCTGGAGAAGGGAAGGGATCAGGTTTCGTGTTGGGCTTGTTGCTGGGAGGAGGGCTGATAACATAGTGCCTGAAACCTTTCTAACAGAGGGGAGCTGTAGCTGGGCTGAACTGAAGGCTTTATTTCATGAACACAGAAAGCAGTGAATGTACCTATACTCTATTTCTTGATTCCATTGCCTGTCTTGACCCCTTTCTTTGTGCTGGTGTAAGCATGTGTGGGAAATTCAGTGGGGAATGGAATCAGATTTTTTATGTGTGTTTGTGGGGAGCTAGGAGGAGATACTTTCATCTGACTCAACCCTGTAGCTCTGTTTGCACACAAATGCTTGTGCTAAATGGGGTGGTGGCAGCATAAAACAGCAATGAGAGAGCTGATGCTCTCTTAGCTGTCCTGCTGCTCTCTTGGCATCAGTGAATATTACAGCCCAATTTTAAGTTTGGGTTGTGCTACACTGCAGTGTAGGAATTCTTTGTTAGTGACTAAATTTTTGTTTGATTTTTTTCTTGCTTAGGATGAATCCAAGCCACCCTATTCTTATGCTCAGCTAATTGTGCAGGCTATATCTTCAGCACAGGACAGGCAATTAACACTAAGTGGGATCTATGCCCACATTACCAAGCATTATCCATATTACAGGACTGCTGACAAAGGCTGGCAGGTGAGTTCTTGACACTGACAAGCTTTTAAACTACTTTGACATGGCTTATCTGCTTTGAAATGCATTTATTAAAGATTTGGGGCACTGGGAATAGAGCTGCTTTGGCTGTTCCCAGAGTGAATTTGTTTAACACAAGCTGACTAGTTCGTTTGTTGGTGATTAGTTTGGGGTTTTTTTGAATACTTTGTAAGGCAATGTGTAGTATGTTATTGTTGAGCTCTCTGGTTCCTCTTTTAATGCTGTAGTCATGTGTCTTTCATTTTGTACTTTATTTCCCTACATCCTTGCTGTCATTCACTCCTCTGCCCAGATACTTGCTTAATCCTTCACCTCATCTTTGGCATGATTTCTCCAAGCAGAGAATATCCAACCTAAAACTGAGGCTCCAGTTTTTAATCATAGCACCATAAATCATTTCAGATATTTTGTTTTCCCAGTGTATTAACTGCATTGCCTAAGTCACAGTTTGCAAGTTCTGAACTTGAGTGGGAACTTGGGAAACTGGGAGTCCATGCACTCCTTGTGGTACTCAAGGAAACCTGACCAGCTTCAGAGGAGAGTTTGGATATAGTTAGCACATGCTAAATCAAACTTGAATGTTCACTTGAGGGCTGCTTGTGAAGTTTCAGGAACCTCAACTCCACCTGCTTTCAGACTTTTTCTTGGCATCACACCTCTGCCATGGGTGTTGGCATTTGAATGTAGTACACTAATACAGCTGCAAAGGCTCTTGCAGCTGCTGATTTCACTGTGTGCAACTGGCAGGAGCAGTACTGCTTGGTGCACTTTGAGTGCAGTTGGAATAAATACATTTCTGCCTCCCTGGCTTTTCCCTGCAGTTCTAATTAATTGTGGAATTCACTTCCTGCCCTAACCTGCTCAGCAGAGTTGTGCTTTGTGAACCAGTTGTTGCATCCTGCTTCAGAGAGCTGCATTTCAGCAGGGAGTGAAGTTGCCTTTTTCTCTCCTCTCCAGTGGCATTGTAAGGCTTCACCAGTGAAGAGATTGTCTAAACCTGCTGGAAAAGCTTTAGTTTTGTTTGAAAGTGGAAGAGGGATGAGTTTGTGCACATGGAGGCTTGCTGAGCCCTTCCCAGCCCAAAAGGCAGCACTACACCCTGTGAGAGATGGGCTGTTGCAATGGAAAGGATAAACAGTCTTGTCATCATCTAGAGAGCTGCAGAGTGCCACAGAGCTCATGGATTCCTCCCAGAGCTGGCTGAGGGCATGTTGGCTGCCTTGCATTGTGATTACTGTGAGATGCAGTGTCCTCTAGGGCATGTTTGGGCACCCTGGTAATCTTTTGGCAGGTGAGCAGTTAGCACAGGCTCAGGCAACTTTTTCCACTTGCTGAGAATAAAGCCTAGTCTTTTGAGAGAGTTCTGATGTGGTTTACAGTGATTTCCCCCTGCCTCAGCAAAAGCTCTGCTTTCATGGCTTTCCACAGAGAAGTCACTGCTCTGCCTGGCTACAGATGTATTTAAGTAATGGTTAGTACCAAGCAAACCCATCTTTCAGCTTGGTTAGAAGAAACTCTGACACTTTCCCCCAGATTTTCTCCTGCTGTTCTCCTGTGACTTTGGAGCTGTGTGAGTTGAGTGGCTTGTTTCTACCTTCAACACTGATTCTGGCAGTGTGGATTTATTTTTCCAAGCTGTGTGGTGCAATCCATTTGTCTTTGTTACATATTTCTTCATGGCAAAATAATCACCTCATTCCTCTGCTTCCTGCAGAATTCCATTCGGCACAACCTCTCCTTGAACCGTTACTTTATTAAAGTCCCACGCTCCCAAGAGGAGCCTGGAAAGGGCTCCTTTTGGCGAATTGACCCTGCCTCTGAAGCCAAACTTGTAGAACAAGCATTTAGAAAAAGAAGGCAAAGAGGAGTGTCCTGCTTCCGAACACCTTTTGGGCCTCTCTCCTCCAGGTAACTTCAATTTCCTCTCATCTCTCTGCCAAACTCATTACAAAGAAAAGAAACTAGAACTTCTCCTGAAGTACAGTGACTAAACTTTGCTTCTGTTTATAGTTTGAGAGGTGATATAGTTAGTCCTGAGGCATAATCTAAAAATTGTTCTGACTTCTTAAGTGTTTGACAAAAAAAAATCCAGAATCAAACTGCAAAAATGCATCAAATAAAGTATCTGTTTTGGCATCATTTCAAAGAAATTCAAAGCAGTTATCACTGGAGTGAGTGTTTTCAGATGCCAATCTCTGATTTCAGGAAAGCTGTGTTTAGATGTGGATTAGATCATAGTGGGAATAAGTTCTGTGGTATTTAAAACACTCTCCTATAGGGAAGATCAGTTGATGGTGGTTGTCAGCAGTGAAGCAACGGGAGTTCTGTGTGGCTGCTCCAGTCAGCTTCATTGCCTTGTGCAATGACAGCTTCTCTGAGCCCTGCAGATGTGAGGAGAAGACTTGGAATTCAGCACTAGCTGGAGCATTTTCATGGAACATACCTCCCACACCTCCTATTTTCTCTGTTAAAATGTGGGGGAAACAGGAGGAGAATTTTTCAGCTTTTTATTCTGGTTTGTCATTAAAGAAATGTACAATTCCTCACGTGTTTGAGACCAGAGGTGGGAACCAAGTATTTGGGGAGGGAGGCAACAGGGAGAAGGGGAAGCAACTGCTCTGTAAGCATATGCAGGGCCAGACACTTGCCTCTACTTGCATCTCTCTTCTCCCTGTTCCTCTCAAACTCTGACATAGGTTCTTTGAGAATGACTTGAAGTTACAAAACTGATCTGAGCATGTGGCATTTGGGGATTCTCTGTCAGCAGTGGGTCTAACAATGCAATGTTAACCCTACTCTGAAGGGTCCAGTTGCCTTCAGCAAGGCATAACACAACAGTACGTGGAGCTGAAGTGTTTGTGGGGTCCCTGTGTACCTTTCAGCTCTCCCTAGCAGGACTGCAGTGGGTGGTGTGGAGGAAAGGCTGTCCTTCTAAAGAATCCTGTACTGGACATAACTCTGGGTCTCTGCTGCTGTCTTGTGGTCAAAATGCATCTGCACTTGCCAACACTATGTTTTGGTGTTTCAGGAGTGCTCCTGCCTCCCCTACTCACCCTGGCCTGCTGTCCCCTCACTCTAGTGGCCTACAAACTCCAGAGTGCCTGTCACGGGAGGGCTCACCCATTCCACACGATCACGACTTTGGGTCAAAGTTAGCCTCAGTTCCAGAGTATCGGTATTCCCAGAGTGCACCTGGTGAGTAGCTCTTGTTCCAGAGGGTGGCTGTGCACTTGCCCCATGTGCCATGCTGAGGACACCACAGGAAGGCTTCTGCAGTGGTTTTTTTGGAGGATCCAGGGCTCTCTTTCTACTTTGCTGTTAGAGTCTGTTGGTGCAAGTACAACTTCAAACCATTTTTTACTCCTCTTTGGATGAGGGGCAGAATGTGTAGAGGCAGCTGATCTAACCTTGAACTAGGTGGCTGTAAAGATCTGACAGCAGAGTAGCCATGGCAGCACACAGCTTGCTGGCTCTCATTTACCAGCCTCTGGATAAGATCTGCTTGGCTGCACCAAGCTCTGGTGCTGTGGCCAGGGCCTGGTAAGTATCTGCTTGTCAGCTGTGCTGACCTGGGCTGTAGGGTGACATTGGAAGACAAAGCTCATTAAATAAAGCTTGGTTTGGGATATTTTCCTAATGTTTATTATGGCTTTTATTCACAGAAATATGCTGAGATGACCAAGTAAGGCTTTTGTACTTTAGAGAGGAGAAGTTTGAAGCTGGTATTTTTGAAGGCTTGATGTTTTTTTTTTTTGTTTGTTTGTTTGTTTCTACCTCCATTCCTGCCAGTGCTGAAGCACTGGGTAAACTGGAAGTGCACAGATGAAATAAATGGGGGTCTTTTTGCCTCTCCTGTTAACGTGTGCTTCTCTCTTCTGTTCAGGATCTCCAGTGAGTGCCCAGCCAGTGATTATGGCTGTTCCTCCCCGACCATCCACTCTGGTGGCCAAACCAGTGGCCTACATGCCAGCATCCATAGTGACTTCTCAGCAGCCTCCATGCCATGCAATCCACGTCGTTCAACAAGCTCCCACTGTCACCATGGTCCGAGTGGTGACCTCCTCTGCAAACTCTGCAAATGGATACATCCTCACAAACCAGGGCACAGCAGGAGGAGCTCATGAAGCTGCAGGAGCAGTGTTGGACTTAGCTGGTGACCACCGAGGTAGCATTTCACCTCCCTTGCTACTCTATTAATAAGTCTTGAGCAAGCTCAGGGAGGAGAGTGCTTGAACGTTTTCACTCACTGGGCACTGAGTTGTTAAAAAAGATGTTTCTCCAGGTAAAACTTAAACTAAATGAGAGCTCATGTATTTTTTGTCTCCACCAGAGAGCAGGACAGCTGTGTTCCCTTGTCTCCTGGGGAGCAAAACTAACAGACTTTGGAGCCTGAGAAAAGATGCAGTGCTTAACATTTGCTTATTACTATAGAATCATAGAATGATCTGGACTGGAGAGTACCTTGAAGATCATCTCATTCTAATTCCCCTTCCACTATCCCAGGTTGCTCCAAGCCCTGTCCAGCCTGGCCTTGGACACTTCCAGAGATGCAGGGGCAGCCACAGCTTCTCTGGGCACCCTGTGCCAGGGCCTTACCACCTCCACAGGAAAGAATTTCTTCCTAATATCTCATCTATACCTGGTCTTTCAGTTTGACACCATTCCCTCTTGTCCTGGCTCTCCATGATTGCGTAATTATCCCCAATACCAATATTATGCCTGTGTATGGGCTATGGAAGTGTGTGCAATTTCCAGACAAAAGAGAGCCTGAGAAAGGCTGTAATTCTGCTCCAGCATGGCTTTGCAAATAAATGATGGAGCTCTTCTTTTCTGCAGGCCTAGATTCCTAGAGAAAAGCATGTGCTTCTGGAAGTGCAGGCAGTGCCCCATTAAAGCAATCTTCCAAAACCAGTTAGAACAAAGGCCTTTTTTTGTCCCTAAGCTGGAAATTCCAGCCTTAGGGGATTTAGTGAGTTAAATATTCTCTTGCTGTGATCTAGACAACACCTTGTCTGCTCTCCATTTCAGCAGGTCTTAGTGCTACAAGGTCAATGTATGTTGTACCAGCAGCAAGGCTGGTTTCTCTGACTGCTTTTATGTAGGCAGTGAGACAATGGTCCATCTCTCTAAGGAAAGGGAAAAATGACAAGGAGCTTCCCCTCTTGCAGCAGGACCACTGGCATTTTTAGTTCAGCACTGATTATCTTGCTTGAATTTCACTTGCATTCTCTAGAAATTCCTGTCTGCATCCCATACATGTTCCTGAAGCACTAACAGTTGCAGCTGCCTGTCACCTGCTCCCTTCTTTCATTCACTGGTTCTTGCTGTTGCCTGTTCTTTCCCTACTTGTCCCACTCGTATCCTTTTGTAGTCTCTGTTTTCCCTGCTTGCTGCATTTTCCTTCCTGAACTCCTTGCTTTCCTTGCCTTTTCTCTCCCCATTCCCATCAGGTTGCCTGTGGGTTTCAGCTCAGTGCTTATGTCCCATCTAACTCCACTCTTGTTGTGTGAAAATGTTAAAATGGAAGGGGCCTTCTTTCCTACAGGACTAATGAGATGGTGCTTCCTGTCCTCTCTCCTTTGAGATCTACAGAGCCCCTGGAAGAGTGGTTCCTCTCCTTTCCTGCATGCCTGGCAGGATGCTGTCCTGTATCTGTTGCATACCTGCTGAATTGACCCGTTACTTATCCTGGGAAGTGAGAAAAGTGGTTTAGTGCTCTCAAGCAGTTACCTCTGTCCAGGAACTCTGCTCTCCTTTTTAATTTTTTATTTTTCCTCCATCCTGTTTTTTTCCTATACTTCCACAGCAAAAGCTGGCAACTGTGGGAAGACTTCCTTGCAAATCAGCCTCCATGCAGGCCTGACAGCAAGCTGCTGCAGACTTTTGGCTCCAGGCATTGTTTAAGATCTTAATGCCTTCTTCTGCTGTGTGGTATTGAAAGGCAAGCCAGTTTGTTTGAAATTGCAAAGTAAGCTATGAGATTTGCAGTGCTTGCTGTCTATATCACAGCTGTGATGTGCCAATAAAGGAGCCTATTTAGGGCAAGGAGTCGAATTGATGCATTTGATTTTTAAAAATTTTTCTTGTGGCTTATGCTGTAAGAAAAATGTTCTTACAGCAATTGGTAGAGTAAATGTGCAATAGAGAATAATTTAGTGTTTCCAAATACTCATCCCTGACCTTCTGTGGTGCTGAGGTATTGTAATCCTGGGGCATATATCCCTGCTGAAGTGTTAATGAGAATAAAACCTGCCTCTAAGCCAGGACAGTGACTGATCCTCATCTCTTCTGCTCTTCCACAGGCATGGACGAGAAGCCAACGATCGCATTTGCCACCATCCCCACGGCCAGCCGTGTCATCCAGACAGTGGCCAGTCAGATGGCCCAGGGTGTCCCTGGGCAGACTGTCACCATCCTGCAGCAGGCAGCTCCAGTGGCCCTGGGGCAGCACCAGCTCCCAGTGCGGGCAGTCACCCAGAATGGCAAACACGCCGTGCCCACCAACAGCATCGCTGGCAGTGCCTACGGTGGGTCTGCTCCCCAGCCCCTGCTTCCCCAGCCCCTGCTACCCCAGCCACCCCTGCTGCCCCAGCCCCTGGCTGGCACTGCTTCCCGAGCTTAGCAGCCAGGCTGGAAAGCTGCAAGTGTTTTCTCCTCTTGCTTTCTATGTATCAAGTTATTCCATGTGTCCATCTCAAAGGTATTGCAATTCTTCCACTTCTAGGGCTGTAAATCAGTGGGAGGTCCCCTTTTGTCCAACTCTGCTCCCTTTCCTGGGGGAGAAGCCCTGCTCTCTGTCCTTCCTTTGCCCTTGGCTATGCAGTTGTTAGTACTGAGACTCTCTACCTCTTGAGGTTACTTGTTGAAAGTGTCAGTGATTCTTGTGGAGAGCCTGTTTTCATTTATTTTCTTCTGACCAACAGCTTTTGCTTGCAGCACTCCAAATAATAAAATTTCCATGGTGCTCTTTAGATCTTGTGAAACATGACTCAGTAGAGTAATAAGAAAATAACATTTTTTCCCATCTTACATTCTCAGAGCCTGAGAGAAACAAGATCTATTTCACCAGGTGAATGAATGTAAGATTTTTGTATACACAGGATGTGTTCTAGTCATTTGTCAAGCATGGCTTTTTGAAATTCCATACAACCCATGTCTTGGCAGCCTCCTCTTGCTTACTCAGCACCTCAGATTTTATTCAGCTGGGGATGGGAATATCCAGGTTTCTTATGGCTTTTTTCACTAAGAGGCCAAGCACTTCTGCTACCTCAGGTTAGTGCTTTTGGGAGTTTGAAATTAAGGGCACTGCTGGGCTTTGGATGCCTTTCATGAAGGTAGGAATGTTTCTATGGAATTTTCTGCCACATCTCTTCACAGTTATCACCTGGCCTGAATTGCAAGAATCTCATTAGAACTATGAAAAAATGATAGTGATAAGGTTTTTATGCAATTATTATGAGATATTAATAGATCAGATAGGTCAAGCTTCTGCTAAGCAGCAGTAGCATTTGTCTAATATAGAACCAGACAGCTTTTTATTTAATGTTTTTATGTTAAAATATTTTAATCCCACCAAACTTTTTAACTCTCATCAAAGTGGGAAGTATTCCAGTTGCATATGAGTTTTTTTGTAAGTGGCAGCAAATTTTCTGGTTCATAAAGCCTGAGTCTCTTGACTCTCATCTGTACTAAGTTAACTTCTCTTCAACTGCATGATTTAAGTTGTCTAAGTCACTAAGCTGTAATTGCTGACTGCCCTCATCTTTAGCCTATTTTCATCCTCTTGGTACTCTGCAGCTTTCTTCTTATGCCTTGGTAGAAGTTACTGGGCTTTGAGGGCCTTTGTTCTGTTGGCTTTGTTTATTTATCCTAGGGCTCCTTTTTTCATGCATTTAGCAGTGAACACAGCACTGATGTTCAGTCGTTCCATCCTTTGCAAATAAGTCTGGAGGGCAGAGGATGTGCTGTTTCCTGAGTCCCCTTTGGCTTCCTCTCTGATTGATGCAGAGTCCAAAAACTGCATGTGTTTTGTTTTCCAAGCAGTGCTGTGTGCCAAAGTCAGTGTGTAAGCACATTCTCTGTCTGGAACTAGGAATTGTAGACATTTTTACGGAGGGTTGCTACTTAAATCATGTTTTTTCTTACCACTTGTATTAATGGGAGGGTGAGACCTTGCGTCAGTATTGCAATACAAGACTGGAAGCCAAAAATTCCTATATTCTGATCCCAGTTCTGATGGGAACACATGTGGTTGTCTGGGGTAAGCTCTTTCCTGCCCCTTTCACAAGTGGGTTGTCAATACACTCAGTATTTGCATTCTATTTCCCAACAGCCTGGTTTGTTCTTCCTGTGCAAGCAGGATTCAAAAAAGCCTCTAAACCTCCCAATAAAAGGCCCAGCACATGGATGTTGGAGTTCATGAGAAATTCTCTGGCCACCTCCAATCAGAGCTACCTCTCAAAGAGATGTGCTGTAATTTTAACTAGAGCTTGATCCTCCCCTACTGGGAGCAAATACTTAGCTAGCAATGCCTTGTTTGACAGTGGATGGGAAGAAGGAAGTTCTCCTGTGAGAGGGGTTGTTGCTGCTTTGGTAAACTTGAAAAGCTGAGGTTGTGGAGGGAGAGGGAAGGACAAGGCAAGCCAGGCTTTCAAAATGCACGGGGAAACAACACTTGACCGTGTGCCAGCTGTCGCTTTTGATGGTGGGATTTTGTTCTCTTGCTTTTCTTGGAATAGCAAAGGCTTGTTCTGCTTCACCCCACTAATTCTGCTTCTCTGTCTTATCTTCCTTTTCAGCTCTGACAAACCCACTGCAGCTCCTTGCAGCCCAGGCCAGCTCATCCACTCCTGTTGTAGTCAGCCGGGTCTGCGAGCCGGGGGCCGAAGAGACGGCGGCAGCCTCCTCCAGTGAGCCTGAAGTGAAAAGAGCACGGATAGAGGAGCCCAGTGGAGCAGGGCCAGCCCAGACTGGAGTCATCACATCCACAGTGCCACAAGGACAGGCAACCAGTGAATGAAGAACCGGTGGGAGGAGCTGGAGTGATGGCGGGGTGGGCATGGGATGGCAGGAGCCCTAAAGCAGCTTTCACAGGAAACCAACCACAACTGTAACAGCTCAAAACACAGCTGATAAAGAGCTCTTTTTAAAGGCAGATTTTTCAATGGGAGGACAACAGCTGTTAAAATCACAAGGTGCCAAAAAGAATGGAAAATCCCTCCCAAGAACCCATATCTGGAACTCTGTTCTGTCTCTACTTATGGGATATTTTTTCCTTTTTTTTTTTTTTTTTTTTTTAGATTCAAAAAAAAAATACAGACAACTGATTGTATGACTGCTGGGATATTTTTAACTATTGTTTCCCCTTTTGGCTCCAAGGGGATGGGATTTGCAGTTCAGAATCTAAAGGAATGTAATACAAATACAGTCTGCTCCCTGGAAAGAAAACTCCTCACATTCAATGCCTTAATATCACGCTTCTGAGAGCTTTGAACCATAGAACCACTTTAAAAAGGTCACCTAAGGCAATCAAATGCTGAAAGATGGGTGCAGTATTTCACAACAACATTAAAGAAACATGGTACCAAGCTTAAAAAACAGGCAAATTATTCTGTTTTTTTAAAACAGAAAATTCTGAATATAAATGCTTATTTATATGAGGATTCAGGAGAAAGAGTTTCAGAGCTCAGCCACCTGGATTTCCAGATGCAATTTCTCTTCATTCCCTCTGAGGGAGAATAGGATGACAAAGGAACTGTATTAACTTGGTTCCTGTAAAAATATTAAAAACAAAGGGGTTTGTATCTTTACAAATAATTTCTTACAATTATTCATCACTTGCTCTGGACAACAGCCAAAGTATCTTGATGCCTGAGGGTCACATGGGGAAGGATATCTCCAGGAGGTTCTGTGTGCATTTGATTGATCACAGCTTGTGTGGAACATCAGCTTTTGTTCAAATTAGCACTGTAGGTGAAGGCATGGCCACTGTCTTTGTGAACTTGACAAAACATTGGTTGATGTTCTGCACTAGAGCAGTCACCTTCACCTCCTGGTGGTGCTGTGGTCCTTAGCTTGATGGAGCGTGGTCAGGAGGTCAGAGCTGACCCTCTTCCATAAAATTCCTGTGTTACTCTTGGGAGAAGGAAGTTTAGGGCTTGAATGAGAGGCAGCAAAGGTCATACCGTGGTTCATTCAAATTCTGTCAGGGTGTAGTAGACCAAGGCAAAGGACCTCTTTTATTTGTGGCAAAACTCACTGGAGGTCTTCAAACAGTTTTACCAAAATTGATTTGGAAGTTTGCTTTCATTGCTTGGCTCCCTCTCCCATTTCTCCTGCCTTGAGGACCAGTTGGGTTGGCCAGTAGGAGGAGGCCTTTACTCAGACTCTGTTCCAGGCTCCTCATGTAGTACAAGGATCTCTTTCGAGGAAGGCAGATTGACTCACTTCAGCCACGTGCAGCACTGGGTGTTTGTGACACCTCATGCCTGGCAAAAAATCCACCCCTGCCTGTAGCCTCCAGCAAACCCCTTTGGCTTTACACCCTTTGCACTCCCCTTGGCTAACATGTCTTCTGGCAGCACAGCAGAGATTTTTTTATTTTAGCAAATGTTACGGCTTTGGTAATGGCAAGAGAGACTTAAAAGGGATGAGCTGTGCCTCTGGTGGGTTATCCCCCATCTGGACTGATTTGCTGCCCTGTGCAGTCAAAGAGAAGCAAAACCCACTGCAGAAACATTGCAAAAAGCTTTCCCTAATGTGCAGTAAATGATACTGTCAGCATATCCATGGGGATTAGGGGTAAGGCACAGCCCTTCAGTGCCTGCTGGAATCTGGGGAGGAAATCCACGAGGTAACAGCTGGCATCACTTGTTCCCTTCTTGGTTTCCTTTGTCTTTGCCAAATCCTATTCAATAACCAAGTCCTACCACTTGAATAAAACCCAGACATGTTTAATTCTCAAGTCCATTGTTTTGTGAGAAATATTGCTGAAAGAAGGAAAGAATTTCTCGGTCTCATAATTTGCGGTTACTTTCTGTGGAGAGAGGCACATAAAATATTCATGACAGATCATTTATCTCAGCTGGGCTTTCAGAATTCAGGTGTGTGCCCTTAGTGACAAGTTATTAGATGGGATTTTGGTACTTTGAAATGGTTTTGTGAAGGAGGATTGTTAGAGACCACAAAGTAATTGAAGCAGGCTGGCCTCCAGCTGTCCCTTCTCCCACTAGGAAGGCAAGGTGTGGCACAGCGGAAAAGCACACAGATTAGCTCTGTTTTCTGTAGCCTTTTCAAAGCCAGGAGCCAATAAAATGAACTTCAAGGCAGAAGGCACAAGTGAGAGTGCAGCACAGTGTATCTGTGATGAATCATTACTTTCGGGTGACTGCTGGTTTAGATACAGGCACGCCTCTGAAACAGCCCCGAGGCTTGGGAGCGCTCCGGAAGCGCAGCAGTCCTTGGGTTTCCAGAATGTTGGGTGAGTCAGAGCAAGATGAAAAACCAACAAAAAACTGTTCAGGATGTGGAGCTGCCAAGATTCTGTGGATTTTTCTTTGCTGATGCTTTTCTCTTGAAGAGTCTAAATAATTAAGCCCGAAACTTCTGTAAACTAACCCAGCACCAAAGAAATCAGCTGAGTGATAGTGTTTTCACCCACCATAAAGCTGCTGCTTTATAGATGCCTCTGGAAAGACCATCCTCAGGTTGCATGTGTAGATCTGCCTCCTGAGTATTTAGAACGGAATAATACTTTCTGTTTCTTCTTTTTCTGGCTCACAATGCCTGCTGGTTCAAATGGGAGTTTAGGATAAGCAGATATCTTTGTTCTGTTCAGCCTTTCTGCTTGAGATGTCTGGAACTTGTCAGTTCATCCTGTCAGGGGATTTTTGCTTTATCAGTCTGCTGCATCCCTCTGCTACTGTAGGAAGCAGTCCTGCCACTTGCAGATTTTTTTTTATAGGTTTGCCTAAACATTACCTGGTACCAAGTAAAATAACTGTTCTTGCTAAATCGTGTTGAGAGCTGTGGAAAAGTGTCGTCCTCATCCAGAACATGTGAGATGAAGACATCTTGTTTCAGGCCTCCAGATGAATTCTTTCAACACTGTTCAGTCTGGAGGACAGCACCATTCTTTCTACATACCAGTACTGATTCTCCAAGCTGCAGAGGCATGAAAGTTCATGTAGTGGTAGAATTAAGTTGTCAGCTAGAAAGAAAATGTTTACCTTAATGGTTATATGCAGGATTATTTTAAATTGATAATCTGACTTGTTTTTATTGTCTAAAAAGTTGCATCTCTTCTTTGATTACATTAACTAAAGAAGGTTTGAGGGGAAGTGAAGGTGTAGGCTTCACTGGATTTTCTGCTATGTAATGAAGGTCAAGGCATATTCAATATTTGAACTGCGATAACTTAGACCTGGGAAAACTGCAAAGCCAAGTTCTTAATGTGTGAATTCACTTTCCACTGTTCCCTATTGATTTTTTTTTCACCTTAGGCAATGACATTGACTAATTTTACTTTGATCACAGTTAGTTTATAGCAACTTTCTTTGCCCCAGTCTGCAAGAGTTGAATGCAGTCATTCTTTGTTTTATTCCACTGGAATTCCATGTTGTTTGTCTTGACCTTGGCTCTTATGATACAGAAAGCTTTTTAGAGAAAGATCAATTTAATCTGATTTAGTGATAACACAGCGCAGTGCTGAGCACAAAATTGAAGCTCATGATTAGCTCATATATTCTTTTCAACTCTTTTTCCTTCCCATATTCTTTCCTCCCCCATACCATTAACACTGTCCCCTGTAGCATATCCAGTCATTTTTATCCACTGACAGGAGCAGCACCTTGCATTAAGCTCTGCCTGAGGACTCAAGGATGAAATACCTGTGAAATACATGGAGCTCCAGAGCAGATTGAGAAAGGTCAATTTGGTCGCCCTGTATTAATTTCCATGCTGTGTTCTAGACATGTTACTGTTGGGCAGAGCTTATTCAGGAGAGTGTTTTCAGAGACATAAAAAGCTTTATGTAAAGCTTTGTACGAGAAAAGAAATACCAGCTCAAGCTCTTACAGTGCTTCTGCCATCAGTATCTTAGCCTAGCATCAGATTTTGGGGGGAGTAAACTTGATTTTGCATGTTTGGTCTTGTGTACTGACTTAGAGTTGTCATTCAGAGTTAATTTCCACATTTTTTTTTCCTTTTTCAGTGGGGAAATGCCCACAATGGAATAAAACTTGGAGCACAGAAGGCTAGGGACCTGTATATAAGCAAGTGAGAGCATCTGACCTGAACTCTGTTGCAGTGTGGTGTGGAACACTTCTCCCTGCCTGTTGGGGATGTTCAGCTGGTGTTGGAGCTTTTCATCTGTGTTAGCAAGGGGGTATTTATTTGGTATCACTGGTGTGTGCTAGTGTGTAAGTGAATGTCAAAATGTAGGGTGAAAGGAGAAGTGTTTCCCTGCACTACCTGGGTTTGGGGATCTTGGATGACAAGGATTTCACCTAGCAGTAGTTCTGGTACCTTTCCTTAGGGAATCCACTCCCACCACACACCTGAAAACTTCTCAGCAGCAGAAGAATTTTCCATGCAGCTGCATTTGTTCCTTGCCTCTTAGGAGAGCCCAGCTCTGCCTCCTTTGCATGTTGCAAATAGGTACTTGAAGATTCCAATAAGATTTTTCCTATTTGTTTCCTTCTCTTAAGGCTGAACCAGCCTAGTTGTCTTGGTCTCTTCTTGTCCATCAGGTGGAATTGCTGTAGGAGGTCCCTGTGAGTCTTGTATTGGGTAGCCCAAAGGCAGAGACACTGTTGCAGACATGATCTGGGGAATTCTGGATGGGTTGGAAGAGGAATCCTCCTTGGCCTGGTAGCTACACTTTTGCCAGTACAGCCCAGTACCTGTTTGGTCTCTTGCTGCAAGACAAGTGTGAAGTGTAATGAACAGATCAGAGAGTGAACTGGATTGCATTTGTGCAGATGCAACCATGTTGTCCCTGTCTTCCAAGGGACAGTCCTAGCTTGGGTCTTTTTGAGCAGGAAGCAGCACTGAAGGATCTTGATCACTTTTATAAATAGCTGTGCTTTATCTTATCAAGTGATAGTTTCAATCCAAAGCGGAACTTGCCTTGAGTTTCTGCCTGCTGCAAAATCTTTGAGGTTTTTAAAGTCCTGCTGCTAATAAGTTGGACTAGGGCATTAAGAATGAACCTCTAAAGGAACAGGACTTGCTTCATAATTTTGCCCTTGCTGCGCACTGAGTTTTTGAGTTTGCAAATGCCATCCTGCAGCAAATGATCTATCTTCTCTTGCCAGCCAGTCTCTTGGGCAGCTCCTGTTTCTGCTCCTCATCAGTTCTCCCTCTCTATTTGTAGTTATTTCTGTCAACTCCAGAGTCCTTTAATCCAACTCCTAATTTAATTCCATTGCTTGAAGGTCTGCACCTGGCGAGGATTCTTGTATTAGGTTGCAGTTACATGAGTAAACAATCTGTTACAGAACTTTTTGTTTCCTTCTGGGTGAAAAATTATGCCCAAGCTGCTGCTACTATAGCATACACTACTGCTGGAAAGTGTAGCTTCCAATGGAGCCAGCTGTGCTGCAGAAAACAGTTACACTACAAGGTCATCTGGATTGCTGGAGCTGATGGGACTGGGAGGCGATGCCTTCTTGCATGTTGATCTGCACCTGATCTAAACGTGGCTCTCTCTGGGCTGCCTGGCAGCTGTCAGGCTGTGATTTGTTAGATCAGCATCTCTCTCTGCTGGATGGGTTGTTTGCAGGTCAGTGCACGTGTTTGTGCATACAGGTGTGGATTTATTCTTACCATAATCAGCAGTGGGAATTCTGTAGCTGTGAGGGTGGGATTTCTCTGTTAGGGTGTCTTTCATGGGGCAATAATACACCAGGGAGTGTTTTACTTTGGCCTGAGCAAGATGTTTTGAAAAATACTTGGTTTTCTTGGAGCACTATGTTTAAATTCCAAATTTTGAATCAGTTTGTGACATTTGTATTTATATGTTAAGAAAATTCTTTTGATACCTTCTTAATTTACCAACACTGAATTAAAACCTTTCAGAATGTATTGTTGGTCCTCTCCTTATGTGTCACTTTAAGTTTCAGAGCACGAGGGTAGTTGTGCTAAATCTACCCTTTTGCTCTCAAGACAGACAAAAACCATTGACAATTCATGGGTGGCAGCTAAGGAAGAAACCCTTTAAATATTTTTTTTCAGAGAATATTAAATTAGATCTGTGTAAACATAAAATTTATATTTATTAATGTGTGAGTGTGTGAGCGTGTGTGTCAATATAGATATATAAATGGTCCATGACTATTTCTTTCTCTTGAATGGTACTTACACAGACTTTTATACAGTGTGTTGGTAAATTCCTGCACCAGGCACTGACTCTGAAAGAACGATGAACCTATTTTTGTAACGAATGTGAGCAGCCAGTGGAAGCAGCTTTATTTCAGTGATTGCTTTCATTCCTCTTGCAGAGCAGAAGAGGCAACTTGGTACTTGCATCTTCCTTGTGTAGGATCCCTGCTTCTGGCTTTGTCCTGCTTTCAGCAACCCCAATCCACACTGCTTTTTTGGCAAGAAGACCCCCCAAATGGCACTAATGAAAGCTGGAATCCTTTCTTGTCTGCAGTTCTTTCTAGATGCAGTATCAGGGAGTTCTTTACAGATTCTGCTCTGTACGTAATGGGACCTTTTTTCTAACAGGAGATTTATGGGGGGTCCACGAGGATGCTGTAAGGCTGAGGAATTCCTTCCTCCCTGTCAGGTGGCTAAGCTAAGACTGGGGCACTAGGAAATAGTTTATTTTCCTCTGTGGTGAGATTATTTTCCTTTTATCATGCTTCTGTCTCTGTGGGGTGAGGTGTGTCCATATCCCCTTAAAAACAAGCACTGAAGAGGTTTTCTAATGTTTCCATTCACAGGGAGTAAATTTTACTGAACTGGCCGAAGTTCAGGTGTAGTTTAATTCCACAAGGATCACTAAATTCACAGAAGGCTGTATTTTGAACCACTTGGATCTTCTGAGAATAAAAGCAGGTGATATTTGACTTCCTAATCCTAATTGCTCTTCTGGAAGCAGAAATTCTCTATGAGGATCTGAGTGAAAGCTTCACCTCAGCAATCACTGGCTGGTCATGGGGCTTCAGTACTCCAGGGAGGACAGGGTTGGTGGTAGGAAGAGTGGCCAGAATAGGAGCAGTGAAATGAAGCAGCTTTCCTCCTCATCCAGCAGAAAACAGCTCCTGTGAAACCCAGATTTCTCCTAATATTTGGTTGTTGCCTCGTGTCTGCTGCCAAGTCATGCTGTGATCTGGACCTCTCTGTCCTGCTTCTACCCCACCTCAGTTTCATTTAAAGCAGGCTGAGACAGAGCCTTCTTTAAAGCTAAGGGCAATGGTGAGGAGAAATGTCTGGTAGCTGAAGAAAAATGAGATTTAAATGGAGCAGAAAAAGTGAGAATTCCTTCTGTTTCACTGTCTTGCTGCTAAAAGTCTGGTGCAGAACATCCTGATGTTCTGCTGATTTATATGCTGCTCTTGGGAGGTGGGCAGGCTGCTAAGTTGGCTCTGTAGCAATTGAATTACTGTAAACCTAAACTTGCTTAATCTCCCCTTTTTTTCTCCCTCAAATGGGCTTGAAGTAGAGGGAACCAGAGTATTGTTTGTAAGTTCTTTTTGCTTTAATAGAAAACAGAATGTAAAAAAAGAAAACACCAACAAAAGCAAAAGCAAAACCAAACTCACTCAAATATAATGATACAGAAAATGGCTTTAAAGCATGAAAATCTTACAAGACCTTATGTTGTGTTGGGTTCTGGACATGCTGTCTGTGCTGAGGAGGCTGGCCTTGTCCAGCCTGCCAGCCAACCTCCACGTAGCCAAAAAGAGCATTTTAAGAGTCTGTAGCTATCCAAAGGACTGTTATCCAAAGGACTGTTAAAAACTGTTTAGGGATAAATCGAAAGCTGTGTGTGAGCAACGGATGGTAAAGCTGGAAATTCAGATCCAACTCTGAATAATTGCCCTAATGAAAAACAAATTCAGAAAAATCCAACTCTCCCCCTGTTCTGCAGATGCTCATTCCCACCGAGTCGCTGGGGAAGGCTGAGAGGAGAACCTGAAATACCTCAATGGCTTCACAGAAGGGTTTGCTGCAGAGATCTGGGCCAGCCTTACCCCTTTCACCTCGGTTTGGCACTTACTTTATAAAATAAGAAGGTGATGGAAAGGGGAAACTAAAGCCATGCTTGCATTTCAGTTCCTGGTGTTGCCTGTGCAAGACACCTCCAGCCAGATGTTTTGGGGTTTGTGGGTTTTTTTTTTTTACAGCCGATATCAAAAGTTGTTTTTTGGTTTTTTTTTTAAGTGACTTGTTTTCGTTACCAGTGCTTTTTAAAAAGCAAGTGTGTATCCCGAGGGGGAAGCTCCATGTGGGGCAGTGGATGTGAAGTTCATGTTCTTTCTCTGGCCATGTTGCAGCACTGCTCCTGTGAGATGCTCCAGGCAGTTATGGCTCCCACCAGGGTGTGGGATCCTGCATCCAAGGAGCAGGACCTGTGTTTCCACATCAAATGGGATACAGTGGTTTTGTTTGTTTGTTTTTTTAATATAGAGCCATACATTTTTTAAGTAATTTGAGATCTGAATGTGATTTCTAATGTATCGAGAACGTTAATATTTTAAAGCTATAACAAAGGTTTAAATTTCTACTTTTTTTTTTTTCATTTATTTTAACTGTTCTGTTACCTTAATTTGATGTATGTGGTTGGGGAATGTTGCTTCTCCTCTTAGCATTTGTTTCTATAACCAGAAATAAAATTATATATGAAAGAGAAAATGCCCTGAAATTTCTTTGCTGTTTTTGGATCCTTCCAGTGTAGCATCATAGGGGGGTTGAGTTTTCTGCAGCAGTGAGGGGACAGTGGGTTTAATATTTTTTCCTTTTTTTTTGTCATGTAGGAAGGAAGTGTGTATGTGCACACCTTGCACTGTTTAGAGTTCAGACACCCCACTTCTGATCCCTTGTCAGTTATTTGGGCAGCTGTTGACTCGCAGCAGAGTGAACATATGGACTTGTGTGTTTGAGATTCGTGATGCTTCCCCTGGGGCTTGTAAACTCTTCCTCCAGCTCCAGCTTTTGTTTTGTCATGAAGTGAAACATTGTTATTTTGAAAGTTAAACTATTCCAGTGCGTTCCCCTGTAATTTATAAAAATGGTTTTCATTTAAGCCTATGAGATCAGAAAACAGTACTTTATCTGTCTTGTAGTTAGACTTTTCCTCCTTTGTTCTCCTAATGCATCTAGAATTTAAGTTCTGGGTTCATTTTGACTAAACATTGTTAGGTCCAAAATTAAATAGGAATATCTTTTAAGGCCTCAATTGACATAAAGTAGCTGTAATTAATAGAATTTTAGAACAACTGAATGGTTTGGGTTGGAAAGAACATTAAAAATCACCAGGGACACCTTCTACTATCCCAGGCTGCTCCAAGCCCTGTCCAGCCTGGCCTTGCACACTTCCAGGGATCCAGGGGCAGCCACAGCTTCTCTGGGAATCTGTGCCAGGGCCTCCCCATCCTCACAGGGAAGAATTTCTTCCCAAAATCCCATCTACCCCTGCCCTCTCCGTTTGAAGCCATTGACCCTTGTCACTCTGTGCCCTTCTATAAATTTTCTCTCCATCTTTCTTGTAGTCTCTCTTCAGGTACTACTGGGAGGATTTTTTTTTAATTGACTAACTAATTAAAAATTTAATAACACAGTACACAGAGAGCAAATCTATTAATCCAGACCCCTTTCTGGGGGGGATCTTTTAAAATTATTCTATCTTTGGCTCCCCACGTGCTGCTGCTCTGCTGGCTGATTGCCCAGGCATGATGTTAATGAACTTTAATGCCAGGAGAGCACAGGGCAGGGAATTACCAAAAGGCAAAGTGCCAAGTTCCAATCCCCTGGCATCTCCTCCTTGCAGGGCGATGCTCAATGTGGTGCTGAGAGCTTCAGCCGTGTTAGCAGTCAGGAAAGAAGGTCCTGATGGACTTTTAACTCCTGGGGGTGCTGAAGACCTGAGCAGCTGGTTTTAACATCTCGTAGCTGTTTTGGAAAGCCCCGTTTTATGAACAGGGTGCAGGAAAGGCTGATACATCTTTTACCATCACACCCAGGAGCCCCAGCTCTCATCTCTGCCGTGTAATGATGTTCTCCATCGGTCTGAGTGCCTAGGGCGAGGTGGCTTCAGAGCCAAGCTTGTCCTCAGGCTCCTGAGGTGGGGAATAATAACAGCAGCACCTCGAACAGTCCGTGAGCAGCCACCAGCGAGGATTTTGGTCACCATTCGCTTCTGCGAGCCCTTCCCGCCGGGCGGAACCTTCGTGCAGCAGCCGCCGCGTCCCCCCGGAGCCGGCACGGCGTACCGCCCGCCCATGGGGGGCGGCTTTGGCCGCGTACCGCGGCGCGGGCCCGGGCGGCGGCAGGGCCGCGATGTTCACGGCGGCTGCCGAGAGCTTCCTCAGGCAGGCGAGGTGGGACAGGGGACAAGGGGACGGGGACAGCGCCAGGGACCCCTCGGGCCGGGCGGGGGTGCTGGCGGGGACGCCCGGGGCTGAGCAGGGAGCCGGGCGGAGGGGCGAGCGGTGCGTACCAACCCCTCCATCCCGGAGCTTCCCGGGAGGGCCCGGCATGGAGGCCCGGGTTCCTGACAGCCCCGACTGCCCCGGCAGGGAGATCCAGGAGGAGGAACTGTGGAGATTCGCCGCCCGCGTGTCCGCCCTGCTGCAGGGCCCCGAGCCGGGCCCCGAGGCCGTGGATGGGCTGCAGAGGCTGCACCTCACCGTGGCCGCCACCAAGTACCCCCGCAAGTGAGTACCCGTGTGTGCCTCGGGGGCTCAGGGAAGCAAAGCGTTACCTTCCTAACCAAAAAGAAAGGAAGGGTGTGGGTCAGGGCTTTAAAATAACACGCTGCCTTGAAAACGCTAAGTTCAGTTTAAACACAAAGCCTCTCTTTGCCTTTCACCCCTTGCTAAGCAGAAGGTGCCCATCTCCTCTTGCAGCAAGAATAACAAGGGTTGGTGTCACTGAGATCGCTGTCAAAGTGCACTGAGGAACAGCATTCAGAAATGATGAGTGGCATTAGTCACTGTCAAGGGGGATCATCCCAAAGCCAAGAATATGCAGGAAATAAACATCTGGATCTTTTCTTGCCTTGCAGTGATGTTTACTGTGACTCTTGCAGGCTCGATGGCAAGTTTGTGGAGCTTTTGCAAACAGTGCTGTGCTCACCCAAAAGTCCTGAGCAGATTCAGGTGTTATGTGCTGCCATCCTGAGAGAGATGTCACCTTGCAATGATCTTATCCTCTCCTGTGATGAGATTCAAGATACAAAGCTCTTGAGTCTGGTATCATCTGTCCTTCTGGCTCAGGTAAATGACCTGTCAAGTCACAGATCTTCCCTTGTCAATGTGGATTTGCTTTTTGATTGTTCCCTGCTCCTGAGCTCCTCCCTGAGCTCAAGAAGAGTGAAAATCAGTTGGAACTATGCAGGAAAAAGCAGAGACATTTCAGTGTTCATTTAAAGGATCTCATTATTCCTTTGCATAGGGGAAAAATGGCAAATTTTTGTGTATAGCCCTTCACAACAAAAAATACTTAAAATTGTAATGTTTAGACACTGAGGTTCTGGAAGCAAAAAAAAGAACCCTTTAGTGCTGGCTGCTGGAATAGATTTCAAATCAGGGCTGCTTGAACCTGGAAAGCAAAAGATTTTAGAGTGAATTTACTCTTCTTTTTATGATATTGGCTTCCATGTTCACGTATGAAAAATATACATTGAACCTATAAAACATGTAAGGCTATGTATGCAAATGACACTTCAAAGGTCCAGATTCTCCATGGAGAGAAGCAAACATGAAGACCTTCCTGCTTTGAGTGCTGCCTGGGGAACAAGCTGGAAACTTCTTCTTTTTGCTCTCCTTCTTTTACTTTTATTGTGCCTGTTAAAGGCAAAATATTTTTGTCAAACTTCTCATTCTGAGTTTCGCTGTGTGCTTAAAATGTCTCCAATGTTTCTGACATTCATCTGAATCTACTTAACTAAAGGAAATGAAACAGAAACCAGCAATGTATTACTTATATGCTGCTTCACAAAGCTTCTCTCTCCCATATCCTGCAGGTCCACAGTGTAAAAACACACATAAGCAGCCCCACAGTTTGAGATCTGTGAATTCAAATTGCAGAAAATCTTTGTAAATTGTGGTAAAATCCCCTGTGCTGTGAGTTCTTTTTGTGTTTGACTTTGGTATTGGTGCCTGATGGAGGAGATTGGTCTCTAGTAATGGTAGATTATTTATCTTTACCTCTGCTTTATTTTTCAGGAAAGTAAGGGTGAAGTGGCAGCTGTGGGGCAGCGTGTTGTGAAAGTCCTTGAAAGAAGACTGCCCGAGGGTCAGAGTGCTCGGTTCCTTCTTCCTGTCCTGGCAAATGTCATCAGCCTTTCACCAGAATCTCTAACAGAAGGTAAATCTATAGGAAGGGCTGAGATTGCCATCTGGCTGTGATCTGGGTAGTGATCAGAAGGCTCTCAGTTGGAAACTGCTGTCAAAAGTGACATTTCTGCTACAAGGAAAGGGAACTTAGTGAGATGTATTCCACCACACAGAACTGGGACTGGGACTTGCAGTCAAATCCTGGCCATGGATTTGTATAACAGGATCATGTACTCTAGCTGAGATCTCCAGATGCAGCAGGAGTGTGAAACTGTAGCTATCCTGAAGAGCATCAAGCTGAGAGAGAGAGAGAGAGAGAGAAACAGAGCTGTGCCTGTGCATCTGGTCAAGAGAGCAGCAGAAACAACTAGAGGTGCTCTTCATCAGAGAGACAGCACTGGATGGGTAGTGGTGAATTAACCTAGGAGAGCATTCCAGGCTTAAAATGCTGGGGAGTTGTGAGCAAGAATGAATTTGAGTTTCCTGTGAGGTCTGTGTGCCAGGGAAGCTTTGGGAGGATGTTGGGCTGGGTGCATGGGCTGGCAGAGCAGGAAGGATCACCTGCCCCAGCTTCTATGAGTTCCCAGTGAGGGAGTTGTGCCCTTGGCTGCAGAGCTGAAGCCAGACACTGCCTGAATAAAGTGACAGTGTTTTTGCACAGTCCTCCTAATAGCAGCTGTGGGTCTCCACCCACAAAGGAACAAGTATCTCTTGAGTGATCTGGTAGCAGAGTCCTTGGTTCCAGCACTCACTCCTTGACTGAGGTAGTATGAGGAGTGTAGAACATCCACCTTGGGGTACCAATTTCCTTATGGATTGCTGGATCAGAGAGTGATCCAGGCTGGAGAAGAAGCACAGCAGTTGAGGGTTAACAGGGACATGCTGCAGAGGCCTCTGCCCAATCTAGCAATGACCCTGTCACTTCCCTTGTACAGAACAGACCAATGTTGTCAGTAAAAAGCTGGCTGACTGGCTGAGGTATGCAAGCGTTCAGCAAGGAATGGCTCAACCCTCTGGAGGCTTCTTCTCCAGTCCCAGAACCAAACAGGTGAGTGCTGAGTTGCCATGGTGACCTCACAAGGGCATTTGTTAGTCTGTTACCTGCTGTTTTGGGTTCCCAGAATCACCTTCTTTTGGAAAACAGTAACCCAGAAATGCTGCTGTTCTTCAGCATTTTTGAGTTGGTTGAGACACATACACAGTAGGGGGATTTACAGCTCTGAGATTTGGGAGTTCAGCTGTAGAGCCAGAGCTTTGATCCTTGAAGAAGTTTTTAGAGAAGAGTCTTTTAGTGACCATGTACTTCAGAGTTAGATGTGATTGCAAATGAGACCAGTGTCAAAATAGCAAAGTTGAGTATTTCAGCTGGGGAGAAGGATCCAGCACAGCTGGCTTTTCTCTCTCTGCATACCTGCCCTCCTGCAGGAGCCCAAACAGGGGCTCCTTGTCTCCATG